>JAADYK010000415.1:0-20975 GCA_023338225.1 Halophytophthora batemanensis
CGTATGCATGGCCCTGGCGGTCGTTGAAAAGTCGTCCGTTGCGAAACCCACGCGTTCGCTCCGCGCGGCTCGTCGGTGAGATCCTTGGCTGCTGGGTCGAAACCCCCGAAGCCATAGCCCTCTGTAGCCCCAGCTACAACAGGCTGCAGTGCGAGCACGAGAAGACCTTCTCGCTGGCGATGCTGCAGTTGGTTCTCCCGCAACATGAGCACGTCTTTGTCGTGTAGTGCTCTTCCCACTGGAGCCACGACCTGTCCTAGGTTCGCCTAGAGCGAGCAGAGCACTTGTGATCTTGAGCGGCCGGGGTCCATGACAGAATGGAGTGCGGTGTATTCCAAACTGGGTGGCCATCTTTTCTGTATCACGAGTAGCTGATAGGCTAGATTCCATGTAATCTATGACTGACCAATCCTGGCGTTGATGTTAGCGGGCATAAATAAATCAAGAAGTGGTAGCAACTCAAGGGAACTCAGTGGTAGATTGGTACCAACAGCCAAGCGAGCCACGGACACCAAGCAACGGGAAAAGTTAGTGAACAGCATGGGGCGGAGCTCAAGTCCTCGCGGACATGACCGCCGCGCCCGCAGCCGCAGCCGCAGCCGGAGCTACGGGCGCGAGCGTCGGCGCCGGCGTAGCTTCAGCGGTAGCTCCCGATCCCGCTCTCGTTCACGCGGCCGTTCTCCTCTACGAGACCGACAACCGCCAGTCGCGCCGCCTCCGCGCCGGCGGGAAAGCGGTCACGAGCGAGGGCGAGACACGGTAAGCCGCTACGGCCCGTCGCGCTCACAGGGCGGGCGCTCGCCCCCGCGCGGCTACGGAGACGGCAAATACGGCGGGGGTGGCGATGGCCGCGGGTTCCATCGAAACCGGTTCGCCTCGAGCCAGACTGACGACTTCTTCGAGGAGCGCAAGCGCGACCGCGATGCCATTTCGTACAGCATTTGGGCCAATATCCCCAGTCCGCCGCCCATGAAGCCAAAGACCAAGAAGAAGGCGTCCACGAAGATCGTCGAGCGTTCTCGGTCGAGGTCGAGGTCGCCCAGTACGGCGTCGTCCAGATCTGCGTCGTTAGCTTCATCCAGCAGCTCTGGCTCCGAGTCTTCCGGAGAAGAAGAGTCTTCTCGACGCCGCAGTCGGAGCAAGCGCAAGGCGCGTTCGTCCTCCCGCCACTCGCACAAGAAGAGGTTGTCGTCGAGACGTAAACACAAGAGCTCCAGCAGTCGCAAGCACAAGAAGGAAAGCAGTCGTAAACGTCGTCGGCGCGCGCGTAGCCCTAGCTCGAGTAGCAGCGACAGCGACAGCGACAGTGACGACAATGAGAGCAACAGCGATTCAGAGACTCCCCAGAGATCCAAGAAAGCACGCAAAGCGAATGCGGACGACCACAGCACCGCGGGCGACGCGGACAGGGATGAGAAGCTGGAAGCCGCCAAATTCAAGGCGGCAGTACAAGGCTCGCGCGACGACGAGAGTGAGGACGACGAGATCGGGCCGAAACCATTGCCACAGACCGAGGATGCGTCCAACGCGGCGCTCAACTATGGCAAGGCGCTACTCCCCGGTGAGGGTGCAGCCATCGCGCAGTTCGTGCAGAAGAACATGCGTATCCCACGTCGTGGTGAAGTGGGCTGGAACGGTGAAGAGATCGGAAACCTGGAGAATCTGGGCTACGTCATGAGTGGTAGTCGGCACAAGCGCATGAACGCTGTGCGTATCCGCAAGGAGAACCAGGTGTACACGGCGGAGGAGAAGCGTGCACTGGCGCTCATCAACTTTGAGGAGAAACAGCAGCGCGAGAACCAAATCATGGCCGACTTCAAGGAGATGCTTACGGAGAGGCTCACCAAGAAGCATGGGTCGCGGCTCGTGGAGGACATGGAGACATCAGCCAAGGACTAAGCGTTTGTGCGGTGAAAGCGCCAAGATCTTCATCCCAAGCCGTTGCAGGTTGGCTAGCAGCGCAAATTTGAGCGCTCCAATACGTAAGATGGCTTCAACAACGTCGATAATCCTCCTTTGCTTTCATCTTGCTGCAGTCAAAGCTGGGTGAGAGGGTAACGGCATACTGGAGATGGTGCTATTTGTGTGGTGGCGCTGAGCTCTTCAGGAAGGCAAGAACAGACTCCCATTGACGCTACCATTCGTCTTGGTTGGCCTAGCGCTCCTGTTCGTGCATTTCCCAGCCAAGCCATCAAGGCGGGACGGTCGCTTTCAGGCCCAGTACCTCCCAGCTCTAGCCTTTGTGGTGCTGCTCAGCTGCAGTTCAAGGGCCCACGAAGCCACGAGATTGGCCGTCATGCCCAAGGTGCGTTCGGTAGCTGTGGCTGGCGAGGGTGCACTTACGGCGCCGTCTGTGCCCGTGTGGAGCCACGGAAATCGCCCGTCACCCGCTAGACGTATACTGCTGCTGGTATGGATGGGCGTGGGGTTGGCCCCGCTGGTGCTGCAAGTACGCAGCTTCCTCAAGTTCGTGTCGCCGCACAAGATCTCGCGCGACTTGCTAGCTCCGAATGGCGTCGGCTCACAGACTGTGGAGATGGAGGACCGCTGTCCACTGGAAGGTGCATTCATCGCT
This sequence comes from Halophytophthora batemanensis, assembly GCA_023338225.1. Classification (NCBI taxonomy): domain Eukaryota; phylum Oomycota; class Peronosporomycetes; order Peronosporales; family Peronosporaceae; genus Halophytophthora; species Halophytophthora batemanensis. The sequence continues at coordinate 2,576 of JAADYK010000415.1, forward strand.
GGAGTATGGTGGAACATTGATCCCGTGCACTACTTCGAGGTACCCGGGGGTCGGCTTTGCCACTTTGTCATCCCGCAGTACAACATCCACGGAAACTACTTCTTGGGTTACGAACAGACTCTGCCTTCGCTGCACACGCCGCACAGCTGTACGGGTCCACACTTTGTGTACGAGCACTACTTCTATCATGGCAGCATTGGTTACTACTCCTTCTACGAAGAGGCCGAAGGCTCCTACTGTGTCCCCGACAAGACGGCATACGTGGATGTAGGAGCACTTGGGACAGTCGACCTGAACGGCGAGCCGCTGCGTGTGGATAAAGGCTCGACGCACTACCGAGTCTCGTACTGGTACGGCATCGCTGGAGCCACGTGGATCGCCTATCGCGCCTTGATGTTGCGAAGGAGCTTCGTCTCGTGTAAGCGCTTCGGACGACGGTGTGACCGCATGGGCGAGGTTGTGCAGTTCCAAGACGCCATCGTGTACGTACAGGAGAGCATGCGGCTATCCGCTCATGGTGCAAAGAACTATCACCGCGCCGCCCTCTTGTACTTGCTGGTGGAAGGCGTAATGGCGGACCTCTTCCTGCTCATCGCACAAGAAGGTATCATCGGTCGGCTGCAGTACATCTCGCTGGGTTACAATCTCTCGGGTGTGCTCTCCATGCTCTTCGAGATGTTCGAGAGCATGCAGTGGATGCGCGAGAGAACGCGTTGTATGATCAAGCGGCTCTTCTTCAATCACGAGACCGTCCTGCTAGGCGAATGCCTGTGCGCTGGAGTCATGCAGCACTTCCTCACGTCGCTCAATCACTCGCATTTCGAGAAGTCCAGGCCCTCAGCCGACACTGTAAGCTACTACGTCTGGAGCCTTGTGGGCCACGGAGCTATTGTACTGAGCTGCGCAGGCGCGATTTTGTCCGTCCGCGCACTGGGAGCCATCGCCTTCGTGCGTTGGAAGTTCGGTTGTCTGAACATCCTGATGACGCACTGCTGTGTGGATACGACGCTGGGCTTGCGCACTAAACTCATCTTGTTGGGCGGCTACGCATGGGAAAACCAGAGGCTCTACTACAAGGTTCGCGCGCTCAAAGCCTTTGGTATCATGCGCATGATCGAGCTGGACGGTAGTGAATACCTTGTGCTGCACAAAATCTATTGGACTGCCATTCCCAGACACGATCTCTTCGCGATTGGGGCAGTCACTAGGTCCTATGTCAAGGCGTGCAAGGAGCGGCGACTCTCAGGAACTATCACCATGTTTGGACGCATGCTCGGTAGCTGCTTGTGCCACCCGGCAGGGACCAGACGAACGATTTCCTCTGGCCCGCGATCGCAATCTCTCCGGATGCTCACCATTGGTCTGCCCGAGCTCCCAAAAAAACAAGTACACCCTCAGTTCACTTGATACTCGTAAATGCACGTCTCTTTCAGCCAAGTGCAGTGAGCCACGCACACAAGCTCTACATTTGACGCAGTGACAACGGTTGCAATGCTTCATCAACGCTCAGAGTGGCGAGCTACCAACCGAATCGGCAATGTCATAAAGCTCTCCAGTCGTTTGCATTGCCAACGTCAATGCTGGGGTACCCGGAGCCCCTCAAACTACGCTTAGGTACTGCATTCAAGCCAGGAGAGGCTTTTCTGGCATCAGCCCGTTGATTCTCGGAGCACTGTTGGCAACCTTACCATGCAAAGGCCAACTACGCTACTTTCTCGAGCACACAAGTAGATCATGCTGGCATCTGCTAGCTAAAGACTAATGTCATCCACATGTTGCCAACGCAGTAGCACATGCCATAACTGCGCCTGTGTTCGACTATGGGCAGACACCACTCGCACTTCGGCTTCAAATAATGCATCTGGGATCAAAGTCGTTGGGGCGGCGAATCGTGCGCCTCACAGGATCATTTCTGCGATCGAAGCAAGCTTCAGCGGAAGATAAAGATGAAGGAGTTCGCTTGGCACTGGATGATAGACCAGGAGGCGCTATCCAATCTTGAAGGAGAGGAGATGTGCACGCTGCATCAGTTAGCTGCGATTGATGCACCTGCGGTCAGGCACGAAGGGGCCAACGTTGAAGAGCAAGTCTTGCGGGAGGCATCCCGCACTACCTGGCGCCCAGAAAATACTTCAACCGCTCGCAAAACACGGCACCAGTTTGGCTTCTGTGGACGCGCGGTAGCGCCGTTGGTGAATTCACATGTGTAGCCACCGCGCGTCACGAATGTGCGCGAGCGATGGGAGTCGTGACGGCAAGCTTGTCTTTGTGTCCAGCACGCACTGCGGCAAGGCTGCACACACCGAGACTGGCCGGGGTTTGAGCAGGGCTGCCTGGCCTGTGTGTGTGCGGAGAGGTTGTTCTGGCCAGATTTGAACCTGAGGTCTCGCGTGCTGTGCCATGATCTGTTGAAGCACATGCAGCCATTGCTTCCTGAACCACTCGGCTGTTACCAATCTACCACAGCGTTCCCATGAGATGCCAGCACATTATATCTATACTCCACTGCCTATTGACAGCAGTGCATTTTCCTGCCTCAGACTCAAGACAAGGTGTCTACTACAGAGCACGTGACGCCTTCCCTCGTTCACTGCCCAAGGCATTCCCTCCAAGGGAGACATGAATCCCAACCGCTCAAGACCATCGGTGCTCTGCTCGTTCTAGGCGGATCAAGGGCAAGTCGTGATTACAGTTTGAAGAGCACTCCACGATGAAGACATGCTCGTGCTGCGGGAGAGCCAACCGCAGCATCACCAGTGAGAAGGCCCTCTCGTGCCCTCACTGCAATCTGATACTCGGCCGTGACGTGAATTTTACGTGCAGCATTTACCTGAAGAACGAACTCCTGGTCGCTCGAGTTCCTGGAGGTGTCCTCTCCGCAATTGTGAGTTGCGCGCGAGCTTACTCTCACACATCGACCCGAAGCAGAAAACAGTATCTCTTCTCGGGAGATGGCGAGGCGGTGTCCACAGTTCACGCCTCTTCGTGTCCTCTGTGTTAGACGCGGATTTCCACCAATCACAAGTATTCTTTCCGCGATTGATTGGGAATCCGGAGGTGTTTGTGGCCAATGAGAGGCCTCATATGACATGATGCGGCCGCGTCAGTCACTTCCATGTCTTTGTCTCGATCACGCTGGATTAGAACCCAGGGTGTTTCACCGCCCTCGCGAGCAAATCTCAAGAACCCACCGCACAACTGGCCAATTCGATCGACAACCCTCCCTCAGATCTAGATAATACCCGCACCTCGTTCAATAGCCCACTCCCCCTGCATCACCCGTGCGTTTGCGTCATTCCTTGCAGTGACCCGCCAGCGGAAGACGAACAGCTCAGCCCGAAGACGAAGAGGGAGCGGCTGATGCAGGCGCGACAACTCGGCATGTCTGCTGCGTGTCATTCCTGGAAAAGAGCCATGGCGAGCAAGTCTACCACCACTCAGAGCACCCGCGTGGGCATCATTGGCGGCGGCGCCGCTGGCGTGAGTATGTACCTCTGTCTTCTCGGCGAGTCTTTTCGCACCAACTGCATGTGCATTTTGGGGGTGCTGACGCGCTCGTCTTCTTGCATGGCATGCGATCCATCCCGCTTCTGTTCTTCCTCCTGCTGCGCGAACACGACTCGCGACGCGCTGCAGTTACGGCCAAGTGTCTGCGAGCTGTGGGCCACGAGGTTGTGGTGTTTGAGAAATCGGCGCACGTGGGCGGCGTGTGGAAGTACGATGAGGCCGGCGATGCACAGTCCTCCGTGCTTTACAAGGTTCGTGTTAGCACACCAATGGTGTCACTGCCTAGCACCCATGTGCTTCAAGATACTGATACCTTGTGCGCTGCGTATATGTGCTGTATATGCGTTTGTCGGTATTAGTCGCTGCATACGAACCTGCCGTCGTCCATCATGCAACTGAAGGATTTCCCGTTCAAGGCGGGGTTGCCCAGCTATCCGTCGCACACAGATGTGCTACAGTACCTCGTGGACTACGCGGACCACTTCGGTGTGACGCAGTTCATCCGCGTCAACTCGGCTGTGACCAGTCTGGCTAAGAGCGGCGAGTCGTGGAAGATCGGCGTGGATTCCAAGGACAAGGGCATGTACGAGGAGGAGTTTGACCGCGTCGTCGTGTGCAACGGTCACTTTTCCAAAGAGTCTTACGCCTCCATCAAGGGCATTGAGAATTTCCATGGCGTGGTGTCGCACTCGCGCGCCTACCGCACACCGGAGTCCTACAAGGACAAGCGTGTACTGGTGATTGGTCGTGGTCCGTCAGGCCAGGACATCTCGCTGGAGCTCGTCAACAGCGCCACCAAGGAGGTCGTTGTGGCTGACTTGGGCTACGACGCGGATGCTGTGGACCCGAAGGACAAGCGCACACTCAAGCCTGCCGTGGACCACATCGCCGAGGACGGCTCGGTGGTCTTTACTGACGGCTCGGTCATCCCGTCGCCCGATGAGATCATGCACTGCACGGGCTATCTCTACACGGTCAAGGATTTCTTCCCGTCTGAGCTGCTGTACCCGAAGGCCTTCGTGCCACCTGCGAGTATGAGCAGCGAGGTGGCGGAGGACCTGCGCCAAGCCACGACGGAAGGGACGGCCGTGGCGCCACTGTTCAAGGACCTGTTCGCTATTGAGGACCCCACGGCGGCCTTTGTGGGTCTGCCGTTTAGTAACCTGCCCTTCCTTTGCTTCGAGCTGCAAGCGCGCTGGATTGCGCGCGTCTTTGACGGCTCGTTGTTGCTTCCAAGTAAGGACGCCATGTACGAGCAGTTCTTCGCGTACGTGAACGAGCTCGACGGACCCATGCGCAAGCTGCACCAGCTCGGAGCGCGCCAGAAGGCCTACTTTGCGTAAGTCTTCCTGCAGGGACTTGTGGTTGTTTTGGTCTGTTCGGAGAGACTGACGCTGCTGTGTTGGGTTTGGTGATGGCGTGTTATGCTGTTAAAACCTAGCGAGCTCGCCGCTCTCTCTGGTACCGAGGTGGGCGAGGAGATCCACGAGATGTATGCGGATGCGGCCTATCTGCGCAATAACTTCCCGTACAGCTTCCGCACGGCCACGTACAGCCAGGACTTGTCCACGGGTAAATGGCAGCGCAGCATCGCCTGCAGCGCCGACCCGTCCAAGGAGCTCGTGCAGACCTTTTGCTGAGCGGGAGCAGCACTTGGACGCACAGCACGCAACTGCAAATGAACCGGCACGATGGGTGTCGTCGTGGATCTGGGCGTTGTAGCAGCTCGCCAGCACAGCGTGCGGCGCTGGCAACGGCACTTCGTATCGTATACCACAACCCGATAAGTCTTTTGCCGGAAACATGCACGTGAAGGACGCAGTTCTCGGTTCAACCCAACCTGTTCACTATCCATCAGCAAACTAGCATTTCTAGGTTGATGTTCTTCTCAGCCCATTGCCACGAACTTCAAGTATCAGCCACTAAGCCGAAAGGCCGCGGAATCGACCAAGACGAAGTCTAAACAGCGGCGCCAATCCCGATCATTCGCGAACAAGCTTCGCACAGTGGACTCGTCTCCTGAAGAAGGGTTTCTTCTAGCACTGCTTAGCGCTCACCTTGTGTCGCGCTGGCTTCGAGCACCTCCGCAGGAACATGGCGCCGCAGTCTGCTATGGGCCTTCGTGTGTGTGTCATTGGCGGGGGCGCCTCTGGGATCAGTACGTGCACCAACACGTAGCAAAACGGCGGGAGGTGTTGTGCGTGTGCGTGTGTGTGTGTGAGTGAGTATGTGCACTTTCCTGGTGCGAGTCTAACCACCTAATGTCTGCAATCACTTGGGCTACAGTCGCTGCGAAGTGCTTGCTTGAAGAAGGACACTCGGTCGTTGTGTTTGAGAGAAGTGGAAGCGTCGGTGGTGTATGGAACTACAGCGACAATGCAGACGCACACAGCGTCTACAAGGTGCGTTTGTGTGAATCTGATCTTGGCGGACTATACGTCGTACCCCCCAAAACCACTCATTGATGAACTACTTATCGAGCACATGGCTATCTGGGTTTTCGCCTCGTGGCTAGTCACTACGCACGAACTTTCCGACGGCTCTAATGCAGCTCAAGGACTTCCCATTTCGTGCAGGTGCGCCCAGCTATCCATCCCACCACGACGTCTTCGAGTATCTGAAGAGCTACGAGGCGCATTTCCACGTGGATCAAGTCGTGCGACTGCATTCCTGCGTCACACGCGTCTACAAAGACGAAGATACATTGACGTGGAAACTGTGCGTGTCCTCGGAAGACAAAGGGGACTACGAAGAAACCGTGGATCGTCTGGTAGTCTGCAACGGACGCTTCGCCAAGCCGTTCTACGCGTCCGTCAAGGGGTTAGAACACTTCCACGGCATCAAACGGCACTCCAACACCTATCGGACGCCTGAAGAGTTTGCTAACAAGGTGATGCAGTCGCACTGTGTGTTGCTCTTGAGATAAGCGTGTTATAGCTGGACTGGAGTATTGCTGACGCTGATTTTGATATGGATTGACAGAGCGTACTCGTAATTGGCCGAGGCCCATCGGGAGAGGAGATCTCCGCGGAGATTGCGGAGAAAGTGTCAGCTCGAGTCACGCTCTCCTCCCGGAAGTACAATCCAAACAACGTTGCTGGAAGCATCAGTGATGAGAAAGAGCCGGTTGGTATTGACACCATCGAATATGATGGCACACTGGTGCTAGACGATGGAAGCAAGCTCAAGCCCGGGTTGGCCGCATTGCAGATGCTCGTCACGATGCCGGTCGTGGTGGACAAGGACGACAAGCGCGATTTCAGATCGGGGGTTGATCACATTGCAGAAGATGGCAGCGTTGTCTTCACGGACGGGTCTTCTATTTCATCACCTGACGTTATTCTTTTCTGTACTGGCTACGTGAGCCGCGTCCAGGACTTCCTGCCGGCCGAATTGCTGTACCCGAAGGCTGTGGACGTCACCGAAAGCGCCAATACGGACCTTCAGTTGATTAAGACGATGACGGACGCCACGGAAGCAGGGCACGCGGTATCTCCAGTGTACAAGCAGGTGTTCTCCATCGCAGACCCAACTGTCGCATTCATTGGTTTGCCACGTGCCACAGCCCCGTTCCGAACTTTCGACCTTCAATCTGCCTGGGCCGCGCGTGTATTCAACGGTACCGTGTCACTACCTTCCAAGGAGGCCATGCACACCGAGTTCCTCCGCACAATGAGCCACAATGATCTACCCCTCCCTATTGGGATCCATCTTGTTGGCCTCTACAGCTACGCCTACTACAAGTACGTTTCCAGGTGCTTGTATGCTTTAGCTACGAATGCAATCTAACTTCTGTGTATCGCTCTCTATAATCAGAGAGATTTCGGAGCTTGCGAAAATCCCACTGGACAAAGAAGGGCTCCAGCTCTTTGCGGACGCGATGCTCATGCTCTTCAAGCACCCCGAGAATTTCCGATCGGCCGAGTACACCAAGGATGAAGCGACTGCCAAGTGGGTTCGTCACTTCATGCCCAGCGGAAGCTCGATCAACCTGGTCAAGACAATTGAGTAACAAAGGTCCATTACTGCACGAAAGCAGAGTTAAGCGCGCTGCCAGTAGCAGTGAATGCTCTTCGTGCTGGTTCATGAGCTACAAACCTCTATCATCCAAATGAAAGCGTTTATGCATGAATCGTCCTCATCGCTTACAAGTCTGGCGATGGTGCGACAACTATCAGCCTGGGAGAGTCGTGAAGTTGGTTTCTGGTCCCACTCGGCCGTCCGTTCCCCAGTTTGCGACGCCAGCTACTGCGACGAAGTAAGTCAAGTTCGACTGCAGCCCTGCGATCTTGGCTGAAGTGTCGAGGCCACGATATACCTCTACGTCATTCAGGCGCAACGAGTACGCATCTACGAGCTCGAGCACATCCCACACCATGGTCGCTGTGGTCGACGTCACGTTAGTCGCGATTGGTGCATCTTTTGGAACAGCGATGGTCAAGTATGTTGCTGTGACGTCGATTGATTTGATCACAAAACAAACAGCAGACCCAAGCATCGGTTAGACTATTGTTTGGCTTGTACGAATCAAATCGACGCGAGGTGGTTTAAGAGAATAAATACTTGCGCGTGATGTCAAGGAAAGAGCTCCAGCCCCAGCGCGTATAGCCCTGAAGGAAGCATCCCAATGCCACAGACTGCGCGAGCGCTGCCACTGGTGTGGAGAAGCCTGTGAGCGGGATGAGAAAAGCGCCTAGCATTGTGTGGTGCAGATGAAAAGTCGTGGACGGGAAGAATGCCCAGCAGAGAAGCACCAGCGCAATTACCAGGGCGTACAGTGACGCGTACTTTTTCCACAGTCCGAGGTGATAAAATTGCTTCATGAAGACGATGGCCAGCCAGAGAACCATGCCACCCAAGAGTCCGTAGACAATGTAAGTCCCCGTATTGGCTTCTGATTCCTCATGTCCACCGAGATCGACGTTGAGCCAAGGCAGAGAGGAGATCAGGTTCATGTTGAGCAGCACGTGGCACGGTATCACGTAGCAGACTGACCACATAAGCACGCGACGCTGTAGTTTCATCCGCTCCCACCCAGTGAAGGTGCGTTCCGCCGCAACGCGATACGCGAGTGAAGCTGCAGCTAAAAGGACCAACACTTCGCCAAACGAATCGAGGTGGATGGCGGTGTAGTCGATACTCGAAGGCTGACCTACCACCCGCACGTAAAAGAATCCCCAGGCCACTAACATGTGGAACATAAAGATCGGAGTAATTCCAGGCAGTAGGGCCAGTCCTGCCGTGGAAACCATACCCGTGGCAAGTATCCACCAGGATAAGTCGGTGCAAAAGCTGCTGGAAGCTGCCCGGAACATCATCGTCTTAGGGAACCAAGACATGAACTCGGTCGAAGCCACACCATTGGAATCGGACGCAAGAAACGCGCTGGCGGCTCCTACATCAGGCGTAAAACACATACACAAGTGCATTTGTCATTCAGTGCAACAATGATCTTGCACTGTGTTCTGGTCTGGTGTTGACCTGCATAGCGGAAGAGGCCGCAGCCACCGTTCGGACCAATAACTCCAGCGTGAATCGCAGCTCGACAAATGCGCGAGTCTCCGCTACAGTGCATTCAAAGCAAGTGAGATTCCCATTACACAGCGCCGAGACGCAGCCAACCACCAAACCGTTAGCTGTGAATGCTGATATCGCGTACCGATAGAGTCCAGAGCCGTAGACGGCCAGCGCTGAAGACTGGTCTGCGATCCGACACAAGTGTCAAATTTCCGAGAGAACGACACAAGTTGTTAGTGGCGTTGGCAAACTCCCGGGCTACGTTGGAGAATATGCTGCATCCAGAAGCAAGGCGAACCTAAGGCACAGCCCTTGGGACACCGGAAAGCAGTCCACTCCGTCTCGAACGGGCGGCAATTCAACCCCCAAAGCCCGCAGGAGGCGCCAAACCCCCAGTAGCGACAGCCCAGGAACTCCGGGTTGCTGCCGTCTTCCATCTCCGCGGCGAAGAAGCTCAGATAAACCAGCAGCACGAGTAGGGCCAGCGCCACTGCGCTGTAGACGATCACAACCGCGTGCAAACGGAGCCAGACACGTGTGCTGCTCTCTTTGAACCTGGGTGGAGATCGCGTCGGTTGCTCCCACTTCTGGCCTGCTAGTGAGACCACGATGCTGGAACGTGGTGTGTTCAACATGCTAGAACCTCTGGAAATGCTGTTGGAGCGGGAGTGCACACCCGGTAGGGACAAGCTTCCGTGGGGACTTCCGGCTTCTGCGTAGTCGTTGTCGGTCGACGTCATTCTCTCAAGCCTCGGGTTGACCCCACTGGTCACCACCACCTTGAAGAGTGAGTTCGATTAAGCCAGCCGAAAATGGCCCTGGTGTCCTCGGTGTCTGGTTGGTGCTCAACCTCTGCAAAGTAATAGTTGTGTTATATGTGATAATGACTACCTCGAAAGATCGTGTTGATTCCACTTCCTCAGAACCTGCAAAATCATATGCAAATGGGAACTCAGTGGTAGATTGGGAACACCTTGGCGGCTTTTTCAGTATCGTTGCTGACCACTCCGCAGTCTTGCTGCACTACGTCCCAGCAATGACGCGCCGCCGTCAGCATCGTCTACATCACTTGGAGCGACTCTCGTCCTCATCAACTTCATCCGAGACACTTATTGTCGCTTTAGTACCTATTGCAATGTTGCGCCCATTCTCGGCAAGACGCTCGGCGCTGCCTTCCTTCACTGCTTGCTGCCTGCTGCTTCCAGCTTGTTGCTCACTTCTCTCCTCGTCCAGCTCAACCGTCCACTCCACGCTGCAGCCACGTCGTCCATCTAGCTCAGTGCCGCCTCCAGCAGCGTCTGCGTGGCCTCAGCAGCTTCACGCACGTCCGGGTCGCTCTCGCTCTCGACGCGGGCCAGCGGGCGCACGATCTCTAATGTGCTCGCCGTGACGGTAGGGTCGTTGAGCAGTGGCACGAGCTGAGCCAGTGTGCGCAACGCACGGAAGCGCAGGTTGGCTGTCTTGGCCGTGCACTGCTCCACCACGGTCTCGATCACGTCGCTTAACTTATCCATCCGCTGCAACTCCGGCGCCAGCAACTCCACAGCCCGCAGCCCCGTGAGTCGACCATGGAACGTCGACTGGAGACACACCGACACGCGCGGCACGCACTTCTCGGCCAGCCAGTCCCTACCTAACGAGCCTCCTAGAGCGGCCAGCTTCTCGCATACCACAGTGCGCACTTCATGCACTGGGTCGCCCAATAGCTCGAGGCAGGCGTCGGCAAAGTCACCGGGCAGCGCCGCCCCGTCCTCACGCTCTGCCCACGCCGCTACGCAATGCACGAACTTGACGCGCACGCGCCACAACGCCGACGTACGTAGCGCTTGGATGGCAGGGAAGATCATGGCCGTCACGGTGCTCGAGGAGCTGTCGCAGTGACGCGCCATCTCCTCGAGCAGTGACGCACGCACCATTGCGTCTTGGCTCTCGTCCAGGAACTGCGTAAAGATTGGCACCAGTTCGTCGTAGTACTTGCTGCCGACGAATTTGAGTGCACGACCCACTGACTGCGCCAGAGACAGCCGCACAGCCACTGACATGTCTGTCGACAGAGCGTACGTGGCTGGCAGCACACTGCGCACAAACTTGGTCTGCGCCGCCACCAGCTCCGGACTCTCGCTCGCCTTGAGAGTTTCACTCGTCTTGGTAGCTTCGCCTCGAGATTCACTGCTGCTTGCGTCGATCACCGTCTCCTTCTTCGGACTCGCGCTGGGGTCCTCGGCCTTGGAGGCGGCTACTGCTCGCTCCGAGGCAATAGCCATCAACGCCTCACCTAACAGGAAAGCGCCTTCCGCACAGGCGCGACGAACCTCCACCGTCGGGTCGTTCACCATTGCGACGAAGTGATCCACAAATACGTCCGTGTACTCCGCGCCGAAAGCTCGACAGAACTTAGGAAGCGTGCGTGCCGTTTCCAGCCGCACCTGCCACGACGAGTCCGACGTGTACGTGTTCACCATGGGTACCATCTGGCAGTAGAGTAGTCGGAGTGCTTGCTCAGCCTCTGCGGGGGACGAAACGCTCTCGTCTTCGTGCAGCAAGCGGTGCAAAGTGGTGGCCAACGTGATGCAGCCCTTCACCGCAAAGATGCGCACAATGTCGTGGCTGTCGGCCGTCGACTTCTCCAGAAGCTGAACGGTCCAAGCAGCCACTGGTGGGCCTCCCGCCGCCGCCAAGTCGCCAATCACGGAAGTCACAGCGCGACGAACCAACGGGTTGTCATCGCTGCACATACGGTCAAGCATACCGCGCAATTGCACAGGTACATCGCCACGCACCCGTGGGTACACCATCGCCAGCAGAGCCACCGGCACGATGCGAGCCGTGGGGCTGGAGCTGGTGCTGAGTCGTGCAAACATGGGCACCAACAGCTTGTCCACATCATCGTCCGTTAGCGACTTGATGAGCATCTTGAGTGCGTTCACCATCACATCCCACGTGGCGTGGTTCTCGATGATGGATAAACTTTCCAGCACATGCAGCACTACGGCCAACAGCAACTCGTAGCGGTGGCGGTAGATTTCCCGCCCAGTGCTGCTTGGCGAGTTCGGCGTCTTGGAATTCAGGAACTGTTGCATCTTGGCGGCACGCACAGCCAGCCAGCCCAAGAACTGGATGGTGCGGATGACTGTACTCTCTCCCTTGTCGTCGTAATCATGGATGGACGCGAACAGGTTTAGCAGGAAGCGGCGCTCCGCACACATCTCACCGTTGCGCTCCTCTTCCATCTTTTGCATATCTTCCAGCACTGCGACGTCCCACGCTTCGTTTGCTGGCAGCAAACGCTCGAGTGGGTTCTCGTAGTCAGGGTCCATGGTAGGCGGGTGGTATTCCTCCGTGCTCAGATACTGGAAGAGAGCCATCACCACGAGCTTCGGGAAGGCCAACACGCCTTGATGGATCTTCATTTGGAAGACGCGGAAGGACATGCGGTCTTGCTCTGGGATAGGCCGCTCCGTCTTCTGCTGCCGAATATTCATGGACAACTGTCGACGCAGTGCCTTGTACTCTTCTTGAGGCACCTCCACAAGCTCCAATTGCAAGGGGCGCTCCGCTGTCTCAATCAAACGCAACGTCTCCTTGTGGGTGAGTCCAGTGATGCGCTCGCCGTTGAGTCCCACCAGCCAGCTCGAGCGCTTCACATTCGCACGCTCCGCCGCGCCACCTGCTTTGATGTCCACCACGATGGTACGTTCCAAGATGTTTTCGACCGTGAGACCCAGCGGGCCTGCTGGGATGGAGGCTGCATACGGCTCGTGTGCACCCATGACGGTGGCAATGGGTTGTTCCGGGTCCCAGTCAAAGCCAATGACTCCACGGAAGTCGCTGATCACGCGGTCCTCGGTCAGGAAGGTGTTCACAGCGCGGTCTAGACTGAACTCTGACGTCAGCAGCAGGTCCACCAGCACCTTGAACTCCACGTCAGATGGACCTGACACGGCATCTTGCATGGACTCCACGGCTTGACACAGCACCTGCAGACCGTACTTAGGTTCCACAGGCTCCACCGTCATCGGTGTAGCATCCTCCGGCGCTTCCTGTGGCGCAGGACTGACAGATGCATCTGCCGCGGCCATCACAACGTCGCCGTCAGCATCTCGAGAGGGTGACTTGGGTGTTGCAGCAGCGACCTCTTTCTTGGGCTTCATCTCTTCGTTTGGAGAGGAAGACGCACTGGTAGCAGACACGCCGTTGCTGGCTGCAGCGGTGGAAACAGGCGTCGACAGTCGTTCAGAATGAGACTCGGGCGCGCGACGGAAGCGCAATGCTGACGGGACGATGACACGCTATAGAGCAAGTCACCAATAACACAGTCAGCTCAGCATTGCCCACCTGCAGGGTTCAAACAGGACCAACGCCAGCAAAACAGAGACAAAGCGCACCTCTTTCGATAGTTGCTGCACGACGGCGCTGCAGTTCTCGTCATTGAGGACCGTTTCGCGGAACGAGAGCAGCACGTCCGACTTCTTGATGCCGGCCAGAGCCGCAGGTCCACCCGGCTGGACTTCCTGCACCACGGCACGGCCAAACACGTTGCCGATCTGCCAGCGGAAGTTGCTGCTCGCCATCACCACCTCGTATGTGTCGGGGCCATGCAGCGCATCTTCGCTCGGCTCCTCCTTCACCACACTAGCAGCAACAGCAGGCTCTTTCTTCACCTCACTGGCCACCCCTGCGGATTCCACGGTCTCAGACACTGGGGAAACCTCTGCCGGAGGCACCAGCGGCGTTAGCTGATGCGCTTCAATTGAAGTCTGCGTAGACGGCGTGTGCGGTAGCTCCGCTGAAGACGGAGACGGCTTTTGGGGGGCTGGAGGGGCTGCTACAGCTTCTTTAGGTGCTGCCGCGCCGTTCGCGCTGTTCGCGCCGTTTTGGGTCGGCGCAGCAGGCTTGGTCTCTGCTTCGTCCTCGTCGTCGCTGAAGTCGTCCACCTCATTCTCCACGGCCGCACCGTTCTCAGCGAAGTAGATCTCCACAGCTTTTTGCAAATTGTCGTTGGTTCGGCGTAAGAGCTCGAGGATCACTTCGCGCTTGACCTCACCACCCAGCAGGTCGCTAAGTTCCGCGGCTTGTGGCGGCCAGGCGGCCTCGCTGATGGCAGCCACGTTCTTCCGCGGCAGCGCGGGCGTGGCGGCGAACGAGTACAAGTCCTCGTCTTCCTCCTCGTCCGACCCTTCCACGTCGTTCATCTTGAAGTGGGCGCCGTTGCGTGCTTCGGCCTGGAAGTAGAGATCCACGGCCTTGTTGGGGTCGTTGCCGGCCTGCTGGAGAAGTGCCAAGATGCGCTCACTGGACACGGAGAAGCCGTCACTGGGCCCGATAATGGCGCGAATGGCCTCCACCAGCGCCTCCTGCTGCTTGCCCTCCATGCTCGCTGGCTGGTTCACTCGCTCCCGTTCTCTCGCAGTGCACGTCCTTCTTCACACAGACACACACGACGCAAACACCACCGCGAAATGAGCGTCCTCTTCGGTGCACAAGCGCTCGCAGCACGTCGGGGAATGGCCGCGAGCCGCTGCTGGCCGCTTACTGGGCGCTGAACTTCACTGGAACGCTGCGAAGGCCAGAGGCGGTGGGTCGAGGCGGCGGCGACGCGAGCGGGGAGCTAGGCGGCTGGAGCTTCGAGCACAGGGACGCCCCCGAGCGGGTGGCGGCGTGCAGGCCTGTGGGGCGGAGAAGCGGACGGACAGCGGAGCGAAGCGGGGCTCGCTGCTCTACTGGATTGGCGGCTTGCCTGGTCTAACTGGCCTTTTGCTGCAGCTTTGACTCAAGGTTCTTCCGGGGCGAGCTGCCACGGTTTTCTCTGTGGCTCTCATTGCGCGGGTATACTCAAACCAAGTTCCGTTCATTGACTTGAACGGAGTATGGGGCTGGCCGAGAAATGCTCGCAAGCCAAATACGGCTATTCGAAGTGGCTCTTTTGTGTTGGGCGCTGAGGTGTCGTCGATTTAGGCGGTGAGGATAGGCTCTGGCAGGTTTCGATGCGATTGTACAGGTGGACCGTATTTCGGAGCGCACGCCCGCCCAAATTGGGTTTTCGAACGGGGAATCTGGAAGGAAGATTGTTTTTTCTAAGGTCTTGTGATCAGGGCACAACTCCTCGATATGTCCCTGTGGTAGATTGGGAGTACCTGAGCGATAGCGTAGTCGACACAGTTACTGAGGGTTTGCGTTCATTGTGGCCACGTCACCTTTGCGTTTTAGGGGAGGTTGAAGTGCAAAGGACTTGGAAGCCTTGCTTATACATGGCAAGCGGATTGGTGGAGGCGTTTTCAGCCAATCCGGAAAAGGCGCGTTTCGACTCTGAAAACGAATGTCAGCCCTTTTTCAAGCAAGGTTGCATGCGTTTTCATGAGACGCGCATCTATTGGATAAAATACGTCCATCAATCAGTTTGCTAGGTTCGGGGTTAAACAAAACCATTTTCCAGAAAAGGCATGCGATCAGATCTCGAAATTCTTATATCTTGTCAATCATGCTTCGCCTTGACATACATTCCTGAGTTACAATGGAATGCCAAAGTACCGTCTTCGTCGTGTAGTGCTCTTCCCACTGGAACCATGACTTGTCCTTCATCCGCCTAGAGCGAGCAGAGCACTCGTGATCTTGAGCGGCCGGGGTCCATGACAGAATGGAGTGCGTTGTATCCCGAACTGGGTGGCCATCTTTTCTGTATCACGAGTAGTTGATAGGCTAGATTCCTTGTTTTCTATGCCTGGCCAATCCTGTCGTTGAGGCTAGTAGGAACATGAATAAATCTAGAAGTGATGGCATCTCGAGGGAATTCAGTGGTAGATTGGTACCAACAGCCAAGCAGCCACCCTGCTTGGATACTCAAATCGCGAGCCAGCGGCGGCATTGGTCGGCAAGTCATGACCACGGACCTCCGACGTCGGTCCAACGCGTTTTGCGTTTTGCGTTTTGCGTTTTGCTCTGCAGTTCATGAGCTCGCTTCCTTTCGAGAGACATTCTGCGTATCAAGATGAGGCCTTGATGCAATGCAGCCATCTGCTGTGCGCCCGCGCAAGTACTTCTTCGAAGACCTCGCTGTCTGGCACGACTCTACTTCCTTTGGATCGAAAAATGCCAACATAGTCCATCTCGAATGCAGCAGCAGCTATTGCCCCCCTCGTCGCAGAAGGATCCAAACCAGTTTAAAGCGTGCACTGCGTAGCTAGCTGCTTGTCTGCTTGACTTTGACTCGCACTTAAGCAAGACTTGGCTTCACCTTTTTGGTCACGGCAGACGCGTCACCGACGGCAGGCAGCGCCTCGTCCCGGCTGCGCTTGAGCGCGTGTGGCTCCACCGTATCCATCATCTCAAAGCCTTCGTCGTCCTCGTCCTCGCCTTGTTTAGCAGCAGCAGCCAGCTTGAGTGCAGCTTGTCTGGCCTCCTCTTCCTTGAGGTCGGCGGCCAGCTCGGCCACGTCGCCGCCCAGCGCGAAGAGCTCCGTGGCGTCCTCACCAAAGTCGCTCTCGTCGCGATGCAGCACGCGCACGGAGCAGGAAAAGTCCTGCGAAAAGTCCTCAATGGAGACCATGCTGTCGTGCTGGATGCCCTTGCCCGGCAGCTCGGCCAGACGCTTGTCCAGATTGGCAGCCAGGCTGGGCTCAGCGTCCTCGCCTTCCTCGTAGATGGTGTTGACACCCAGGGAGATCGTGGGCTCGTTCACTCCCAGCTTTTTCTTGAGCACCACCTCCACCAGATCACGCAGCAGCATGCGCTTCGTGTCCACAGCTAGCTCCACCAGATGCTTCGAGCACACGTAGCACTTCGGGTTAGGCGGCGACAGCTTGCTCGGGTCCAACAGCACGCCACGCGCGTTCCACGACCGGTTGCAGTACGTGTACTTACACGCCTGACCTATGGGCTTGGCACCTTGCAAGATTCGGAAGGCTTCCAGCACCTGGAAGCCCGCCACAATAGCGTTCGTGGTTGCAATAGCCGGGATGATGTTGCCTGCAATACCCTTGCAGCTGTAGAGCGACTCCATGGGGATAGAGAACACTGCTGCGCGCAGATTAGCAGCCGCCGTCACGAACTCCATGGCTGTCGAGTCGTCCTTGTCATACTCGTAACTGCCCAGGTGAGCGCGGGTCTCCGGTGAGCCCAGCACCCGCACCACGCAAGCCACGAAGCGCGTGGCACACTCGGCCACACTCCACACGTCGCGGTCACTCCACACTTTCCCGTCCGTAGTCTTCCTGGCACCTTCCTCACTCAGTGCGAGGGCCTGCACCAGGTCAGCACCCAAGATCTCCTCCAACACCAGCGGCTGCGGCTTCTTGGTCAGCGTCTTGTAGAGCTTGATCTCCAGTTTCTTCCGGATCTCCAAATCAAAGAGCCCGCGGAATACGCCACAAGCGTACTCCTGTAGCTTAGCAGTGTCATCGTAGTCCATGTCGGCGGCACGAGTGACCAGCGGCATGAAGGCCGAAGGTTCCTCATTGCTCGGGTCTTCCCACAGCATCGAATCCTCCATCTTGCCAAACAGCAGCTTGTAGCACTCTTTGGCCCAGACGATGCAGTGTACCATCTTTTCAGGTGTACTGCGGATTGTGCAGATAGGATACTGCTTCTGCGTTACCTTGGGCGAACACTCGTAGCACTCCGTCTCACCCTTTTTGATGACCGAGACCTGGCCCAGATACCCCGTCGTTCCGCTCTCCACCAACGGCGTATCCGTGGCGAGACACAGACGGTTCACGTGCTTGCGTGCATCCACGTTGTCCAGTGCGTTGAGCACCAGCGCGAACTGTTGGAAGTAGTCCAGTCCGAACTGACTGCTCTTGACGTTACCGTGGTGAGCCGTGATCTTGGCGCGCGGGTTGAAGCCCATGGCAATCTCACGCGCTACGAGCGCCTTAGATTGGCCTACGTGTTGCGATCGGAACAAGAACTGGCGGTTGAGGTTGGACACGTCGATCGTGTCCAGGTCGATAAGGTGGATGTCCTCGAACCCGCTCAGCACCAGGTTCTTCAGTAGTTCGCAGCCTGAGGGCCACATGGAAGATTACCATGTAAGCCCAAGTCACTCCAGTACACTGTATCGGTGTGAATACTCATACAGACAGTCACGCATGGCAGTCTTGCGCTTCACGTACCGATGCCGCCGGCGCCAACCACCAAAATCTTGGCATTCTGTACCTTGTCACGCAGGTCTCCGCCCTGTAATGTAGTCACAAACACACCAATCGAAGCGCCAAGCACGGGAGAAGTGAGCTCTTCGTCTACCCTATATCCTTCGCACGATCCTGCGCTTAGATCCCACAGATAGCGCCCTGGTGCCGCCACGCACATACCAGCACCGTCGCCAAACTTCCCGCCATCTTCGTCTCGCTTTTCGTGTCGCGTTGGCGTGCTCGGAGCTGGA
>JAADYK010000416.1:0-20933 GCA_023338225.1 Halophytophthora batemanensis
GCCTTTTGTAGCGATAGCCATCAACGCAGTTTGATGCAGCTCTGCAAGACACTGCGTCTTACCCCAAAGGAGGCCAGCGAGCTTGGCGGGGCTGGCATCCATCGGCTAACGCTCCAAGCCTCGGCTTGCTTGCACGGGTTCCTGTTCAACTTTCGATTGCCCGAAGCCTGCAAACCTCTATATCGAGGGGGCGCGGAGACCTGTCAGACTTGTTATACATCTTCCGTTTGTCCGAAATGGGCCAATCAGAGAGGGCGGCATCTCGCTTTTCTGCCAATCCCGGCAAAGATCGGCAGAAAAGCTGTCAGCCTGTCGCTCTGATTGGCCCATTTCGGACAAACGGAAGAATTTAAGCGAGGCGCCGATCTTACCTGTGATTGGCCAATTCTGGCCGGGGTGTGGGCCACATTTGAGGATCGGGCGAGAGCTGCAATTTTGGGCCATCCCACTCTCCCTGTGGAAACGCATACGCTGTCCATCCAGGCGCTGTGTGACAAGGTCCGGGTGGCGAGCTCACTTGTCCTTACTATGGGCTGCGCGCCCCGAAGCCAAAGTCCAACGCCCGGCTCGAATGGGCTTCGGTCGAACCATGTTCCGCAGTTTATGCGTTCTCCGAGGTCCCTTACCCCCGAGTCTGCGGCAGCTCCCACTCGGCGCCGACTGGTTATATGCCATCTCAAAGGTTTTCAACGAGACGGAAAGAGGTGTCGGGCACCAAGCTCGGCCATGGAGCTGGCGCTCATTTGCATCGCCTTCTTCTCGTGCTTGTGCCTCCGTCGAGCTGCTTGCACCGCCGCTGCCGCCGCCACCGCTGCCGCTGCCGCATTCGCCATCCCGCAGCGCGCAGTGTCGACGTTGGAGCCGCTTCGCAGGCGTATTTCGGGCCAGGTGCACAAAGCGTTTCGCGCCGACAGACGTCAATGCAGCAGGAAGCGATGCGGCCCAGTACCACACGACGGAGAGCGCGCGCGCAGGCGACGAGACCCATGCGTCTGCTGACGGCCCTGGCGGCATTCGCAGCGCTGGACAGCGCGCAGGCAGGCAACGTGCTGCAGCAGAAGCTCATGGGGCTCTCATCCGGACTGGCCTACTACGTGGAAGTGGACATCGGCTCGCCGCTCTACTCGTCGGCGTCGGGCAGCTCAAGTTCCAATGCGTTCAACCTGCTGGTGGACACGGGCTCGGCCAACACGGCCGTCGTGACGGCGGACTGCTGCTCGCTCACGAATGAGAACCTCTATTCGTGCTCCGACTCGGACACGTGCGTGGCGCAGGATGTAAGTGTGAGTGTGAGCTACGTCTCGGGTTCCTGGAGCGGCGATATTGTGGAGGACACCTTCTCTGGTGAAGGACTCGGGACGGTGGAGAGCATGCCCTTTGCGGAGATCACGTCGCAGGACAGCTTCATCTCGTCCGGTTCGGGTTACGACGGGATCATCGGCTTTGCCTACCAGGAGATCGCGTCGCCCAGCAGTAGTCCACCCGTGCCATACTTTGACACGGTGGCGTCTGCCGACGACCTGGACGACACGTTCAGTCTGCTCATGTGTGGCGCGTTGCAGGCGCTCAGTCTGGACAACGTGACGACGGATGATGACTCGTATCTCTACGCCGGGGAACTACTTCTGGGCGGTACTACTGGAGCAGACGGAGAGGCCTACTACTCGGGCGACCTCGTGTACACGCCGCTGGTGCAGGAGAAGTACTACAACATCCTCGTGACGGACATTGGCGTGGGTGGTGAGAGTCTCGGGTTGGACTGCGAGACGATCAACTCTCCTCGGGTACGTCTTCTACCGCTTCACCTTGACGCCATTCTGGCCTTCTGGTGCTAACTTTGTGTATCTCTTCAGGCGATTATTGATTCCGGCACGAGCAACTTGGCCTTTCCGTCCAGCGTCTACAGTGCTGTGGTGTCGGAGCTCCAGTCGCAAGTGGAGAGCGTCGTGGACAGCGTGAGCGACAGCTTTTTCGACGACAACACGGCCTGCTGTTCGACGGAATGCGACCCGACCAACGCCGACTCCATCATCTACTCTTTGCCTGGCCTCTCCATCTCGCTGGCTGTGGACGGTGAAGAGTCCCAGCAGATCACAGTGACCATCCCGGCCGAGTACATTTGGCGGCCGCTCATGGTCTCTTCGGGTAATGGCGAAGCCACATGCCGAGTGTTTGGCATCTCGGAAGGCGACTTCACGCTACTGGGCGACGTGTTCATGGACGGTTTGTTCACGGTGCACGACCGTGAGAATGACCGCGTGGGTTTGGCTGTAGCCGACAACTGTCCCAACGGTGTCACGTCGGGCAAGAACGTGACGGTGGAGACGCTGGCCAGTAGCGAAGACTCGTTCTGCGACTGCGTGGGCTCCTCAGACCGCAAGAGCAGTCTGCTGGCCAGCTACCTGCCTTTCTCGGGCAAGCCGTGCTTCTTCTGGCAGTGGTGGATGTACGTGGTCATTGTGGCCATCGTGGTGGTCATCCTGGCGGCCGTCGCCTACGGCTACCTCCACTGGAAGCGTCGCAAACTCATGCGTGAGTTGGCCGAACTGCAGAACCAGAACCAACCACGGGTGCAACGCAATCTCTACGCTGACAACCGACTGGACCGTAATCTGCTCAACTCGGGCCCCACCGGCTCCGTCTACATCGTGGAGGCGCATACTCCACCTGCAGTGGCTGTACCAATCACCGGCACTGGAGAGTACACTGCCAATGGCTACCGACTGGCCGAGTCACCTCCGCGTGTGCGCTTCAACCCGAACACAACGTCGGCGCCGGCCACCGCCGCACCAGGAAGGAAGACTTCCTATCGCGCATGAGACGACTGTCTTCTTGGCGTCCTAAGATCTCCACTGGGCTAGCTCATCCGTACCATATTATTAATCTCGCCTCGTGCGCTCCGGCACGTTCATCTCGAGCTTCCGACAAGTGTATCTACGCTTTCTCATCAAATAGAAGTGCTTAACAACAAGGAAGAGGGTTTCATTCGAATGTCACGCATCAAAAGAGCTACAGAGGCAGCAAACGACGTCGAGAACTGCGTGGCAATGCCAGCTCTTAGCTGGAGGAAACACCGCAGAGCGTGGCGTAGGCTTCCAGCTCCTCTTTGACGTTGTACTCGACGCCGTCGTACTCGATGGTGCAGTCGGGGAGGTCTAGCGCCACAGCAGCTGCCAGTATCTCCGTGCAGGCGTCGCTGGCACAGATGAGAGTCAACTCGTCGCTCGTGGGCAGGCCAGCGAACGGGTAGATGGTGTAGCCCGAGTCGGACGAGCAAGTGCTCAAGTTGGAGTCCGAGAGAAGCGGCAGCAGTGTTAGAAGCAGCGTCGTGGTGCTGCATTCGTCCGCAGAGACGGACGTCGGGGCTGAGAGTGCAGCGAGAGCGGTGATGGCGACGAACGCGGCAGTCTTCATGGTGGATTCGGGTGGAGGCTTGTGGAGCTGACGGGTGTAGTGCAGATTGGAAAGTGAGTTCCGGAATGGGGTGGGGGTTGCCATCGAGAGACTGCTGAGCCTAGAGGCAGGAAGCTACTCGGGTTGAATCAAGCAAGCCCACAGGATATGCTCGGCAAGTCTCTCCACGACGGCTGATGGGAGCGGATCCCACGGACGTCTGGAGCGGACCAGATCTGCTGACTGGTTCGCTTCAACGTGTTCCTGCTCTTCAAGCGCGGGACGCCCTTCAACTTCCGAGCACCGTCTGGGAAGCAGACACCGCTTTCAGATGCAGCCACAGCCTAGGCTTTTGGAGCCGTTCTGGTGCAGGTGCAACGACGATGGTGTTTGGCACGTTGCCCGGTCTCCGCTTCAAGTTGAAATGCGGCGAATCTCCGTACATCGTCTTGAAGCTGTTCACGGCCGAGTTCTCAGGGTACCCACATTCACGTGGAGAACTCTTCATCATGTAGAGTAAGTGACAATGGCATCAGAGGCGGCTGTATCCTGCCAGCACGAGAGTGCAATGCATTCAATTCAGCAAAGAACGCAGAGCGCAGAGATAGGAACGTCATGAGGAAAGGCTGGAGTGATTTCAACGCCGGAAACTTGGTAATGCCGGGTGGTGGTGACCAAGGAAGTTGTGCTTCGTTTGATGCACTGAGTTCCCAGTGAGAGATAGTGCTTGTAGTCAAGAAAATCACCTGCTCTTCCTGGATGGGCTTTGAGTCGCGTCAGGACTGGCAGCAGCTTCTACGACCCGGGAAGGCCCTTGGAACCCTCGAAGCCGTCTTCACAGTGCACCAGGCATTCGGCCGCGATGTGATTGACGCCTTCAAGTACATTGCAGGCCGATCCATCAGTTTGTGTCGTCTCGCAGTTGTCTAAATGCAAGTCTAGTGGCAGCGTCAGTAGGTCCAAACATTCGTCCGTGGAGCGACAGAAGCAGTGGTGTCTTTTGGCACGCAACACCAGAGCTTTCGTCGACCAAGTTGGCAGCCACAACGGTCGAGAGGAAGCTTGACGAAGTCCCCGCAGATCGCATCTTTGCAGTGTCGAACGGACCAATGTGCGCTGTGAGGTAGAAATGAAAGTGGAATAGTGTTAGCTTGGAGAAGTCCATGCCCTACGGCTGCCCGAGCAGCCCTCTTCTCTTTTCTGCGCTCTCAACGCTGTCGGTGGACAAGCATAGTAAGATCACCTTCACTCATACAGGGTCCCTCCCCTCGTTGCAATGGACCGGTTGAGCTCCGTGAATGGCCAAAGGCACAAGTGAGCCCCAGTTAGACGGCATGACTGCAAGAGGGAGAAGTATGAGACCCAACTGACCGTTGCCGGCTATCCGGTCGACATCAGCGTCTTGCAACTTCATTCCCCCCAAGAGTTCACATGGAGCTTAGAAACACTGTTTACTGCCTTGGTGCCCAATGCAATATCCGCGACGTTAGGCACCTATACGGACTGCTACAAGTTCTTGTCCGCGACGTTCATGCCGCCGGCGCTGGGGGTAGCTCCTCGCCATGCGCAGCATGCCAACATCTTCCATCGTCGCTATGAAGCCAAGTACATTGGTCTCAGACACTGGCTGGTTCGACTTGCGACATGCCAGAACCTCTACTATGCCTATCATCCACCACTTGATGCTTTAGAATGGGTTTTAGCCTTCGTCGACCAGGGCAGAGCCAAACGATCCAGAACCGGAAAGCAGGCGAGGAAGACGGATGACAATGCTGCATGCGACCAAGCTATCTGCGCGATCGCTGCGCGCTGCCGGGGCCTGCGCGCGGTACGGAGAGTCGCGCCTGCCCTCATCGTGTAGCCCGCGAGCGGTTGGCTGCATCCATGCGGGTCAAAGCGCCGCATCCTTCTCCACGGCGCCGCCACGAGCGACTTTCGCAGACCCATCGGTGGGAATCGGCTGCTTGCCATTGACGCCGGAGGAAACCCAGGCGGAGCGCGAGCTGCTACAGTCGCTGCCCGAGTTCCAGCAAGCCGCCAACGTGCTGTTAGGCCGCGGGGATAACGAGCAGGCGACAGCGGACGCACAGCGAGTGCCCAACTGCAAGCGTGCGACCAAGGCTTTGCCGGCTTTGGAGCGTACGGTGGAGATCTGTCGCTCCGCCATGGGCTTCCAGAGCGTCTACCTGCAAGCAGCACTGCGCCATCTTGTGAGCACGCTCTTCATGCAGGGCGACTACGAGAAGGCGATGCGTGTGATGCAGGAACGTGGTGACGTGATGAAGTGGCCGGTGGCGGAGCACGAGCGCATGCTGCGACTGTTACTACGCTCCAACCGCCCGCACGAAGCCGCTGCCTGGTGCCAGAAAGACGCGTTCACGCAGCTCTTTCCCAAGGACGCTACGGTGCCGCTCAAGTGGAACGTGTACGAGCTGATTGGCATGCAGCTGAGTGGAGGGCCGGAGGAATTGGCCAAGGCCGTGGAAGACCCCTTGTTTGAGCAAGCGGTGATGACACTGCGGGAAAAAAAGCAAGCGGTGCAGGAGCAGGAAATCAAAACGCAACGCAAGGCTAGCGAGCAGCCACTTGGTCGTGAAGTCCCGTACTTAATGGCGCAGTACGCGTCGCTATCTGTTGTCAGCACGCGAGCACTGGAGCTGGAGAAGGACACAGAGAGCAAGGGCAAGCCCAAGGAACCTACGGACGAGCAGCTTGTGAGTCTGAACCAGGCCGAAAGTCTTTGGAAAGAAGCGCTGACGTGGGTGGAGAAAACGGCGGCGGATGCGGAGAAGGATGCGCTGTCGGCGTCTGGGCCCAACGCGCCGTTCGAAGCGTGGGTACAGACCAACTTGGGCGAGTTGCTACTGTGTAAGCAGCAGCCGGAAGAAGCCATGGAGTGGCTGGGAAAGGCCATGAGCACGCTGCAGGCTGAGCAGAGCAGCGCTGGTAGCTCTGCGTTAGCGCTGTCCCGTGTACTGGGCCAGATCGCTCGTGGCTGTCACGCCATGGGCCAAGCTGTGTCCAGTGAAGGTTTGTACACAAGTGTGATCGAGTCGTTCGAGCACGAGACGGCATTAACTGCCACGGACCGTCTCGAATTCGCTCGTGTGCTGCGTGGCTACGGCGACCTGCTGGCCAATTGGGACAAGCGTGAAGGGGGATCAAAGCAGAAGTACGTGCAGGCTGCACGCGTGGAGCAGGAACTGATGGAGTTGTGCCAAAAGAACCGAAGCGTCGCCGCGTTGCACCCCGTATTTTATCTGCCGCTGTAGACGGTCAAGCAGGCCGGGTCGGTGGCGAGTGTGTCAGAGTTTTGGAGATCGAGACGAACTGCAAGCTGCGAGGTGAGGCGAAGAGGGAGTGAAAGCTCTAGTGGTGGTTTCAAGATTTTTCAGGATAGTTTTGAATCTGCTATGGACAATGGGGTTGACGTTCCCATTCGCATGCTGAAGCCTCCGAGTTACAAGCTGTGGTTACCCGTTTCAAGTGGAGTCAACTCCTTCTATGCTAATGCTGATAGCTCTTTCCAAAGCGACTCCATTCAATGATTCATGGCACACTGAAAGTGCCATTCCATTCCCATTTTCAATAGTCTTCGTTGTGCTCGTGGAGCATTCAAGGAATTGCTACGAGCTGCAAGAACTTCTCGGCCACGTAGCCGAGCTATTCCGCGTCGAGAATCTTATAGCTGTTCATCAAAGCTGGCTCGTCGACTTCATGCTGCTTGTCGACGGCTGTGAAGCACAGTGTCACCCAGACAGGTGTCAGCGGGATCAACCACGGCAACACCACATAGAAGCTGGAGAAGGCACTGTCGCCCCCGGAGAGTCGAGCCGCGAGGAGGAAGCACGGCAAGTCCATGATTAGGCACATGAACCCAATGCCGACGATGTCTTTCAGTGACAACTGTCCCTCACGTAACCCACGAACTTGATAGATCAGCTTGAAAGCTAGGAAAATCCAGACAGGGATAAGCACCAGCCACCAGTTCACATGACCAAGCTCGCCGTCGACTTTGAACCCCAGTAGAAGACCTTGAGCCACCCTCAGAAGGAAATGAAGCACCGCTCGGCCACCGCTCGCTATCGCCTCAGGAACCCCCAGTACTTCATACACAAAGTACGGCAGAAGCACGATCAGGAGACGCCAGGAGATGTTGCTGTCGAGTTTCAGCACCACGAAGATCTGGGTCACGAGCAGCAGCGACGAACGGAAGAAACCAAACAACTCGCGCTTCTTGGCTTCGGTTGACGACTTCGTAGTGAAGAGAGCCGCACCTCGAAGACAGAAGAAGGCGATGTTGAGAATCCAGAACGGAGTGAAAACTGCCGCCCAGCTCCACGAGATCACATCGTCCGCACGCAGACAGAAGAAGACTGGGTAGAACACACACACACAGGTCGAGGTTTAGAGATCAATTCCAATGTAGCAAGCATGGGGTGGGGAAATTGGACAGAGGTGACGCACCAGTTCCGAGATAGAGCAGTCCAAAGAATGGCGAGACAGACACGCATGGCACGTATCTGGTCTTCACGCCGCTTCGACTCACCAAGCGCAGGAGCAGCACCAGCATCGCCTACAAAGCAACATGCGCATATATGAGTGGATTGCGGGTACCGAGGTTGTCTCGTGAGTTCCAGAAATTACCGTGTAGCTCGTGAACATTATTGCCATGTAGTTGAGCATGGATTCACCCAGTCTGTGTATCCAGCACCAGCACAAATCCGCACATAGAGATAATGGTGAACATTTTCTGCACTTTATGAACCACACAGCAGAACGCAGTGGACGCGAAAAAGAACACGTACATGTCGTAGAGCTCACGCCGGTTCGGATCCGACAGCATCTCGTAGGCGAACTCCAGTCGAGAGGCGTCCTCATCCGAAGGCGTGGCGTGGGAGTCTCGCTTGGCGTTATAAGCCTGCTCGATCTGGTCGGAGGTCGCGTCAGGCGAGACGCCCAAGACCTCGAAGGGGGTCTTGAGCTTTGGCGTCAGGAGCCCTTGCTTGTTGGAGGGTGCAGGTTCGGGAAGACTGGTCATCGTGCTGGAGAATGGGATAATGAACACTGGCGAGATGGCATTGCCCAGCGGGCCAAGCAGTGAAGGGCTCGAACAGTGCAATCGTATCCTCAGGTCTACAGTCATTCTGTTGGAATCGCAAACATTCTGGATATTGGTGCATGTTGCAGTTGCACCGGTCACTGCGAAGGACCTTCATCCACCAAATGCGGCCGTGCAGTCAATGCAATGGCGAACTTGATGCTCACTCTTGGGTATGCGATGCAGTGCCAGTGCTAACGCGGCCTCTGCTCCTGATGGAGCACTACCTCTAGGACGCGCGCGCTCGGCCGACTATTGCCCTTTGCTGCAAGCCGTTCGTTTTTGTTTTCCCTCCCATCGGCAATGCTAGGAACTCCCCAGACTGGATACACGGTGCTGGTTCGATTTGAAGACGGAACTGGTGGCCGAAAGTGAATCTACCAGCCCTCCGTGTGGTATTGAGACTGGCCAGTGCACGACTTCGACGGCAGACACAATCCCAGTCGACTCTTGGCGCCGCTTACGTGTTGGATACCCGCTGGCCCTCCACCTCCAAGTCGCGTGATCAATACCATTCAATCCATGTCCACCGCCACGTAGTCCGCGCGGTATCGCGGGGTACGGGCGTGCTGTTTGTTGGTCTGCACGCTTCCTCTCTCCAGCTTGGGGTTGCCAGCGACGGCGACCGTGCAGCACAGAAAGAAGAAGGAAAGCCCGGCCTAGAAAAAGCATATCAAAACAAAAGTACATAGCCCTTCACTGTCAGTCACCAGTTTCAATCGCCTTCAGACCTCCAGGAGATGCAAAGTACCAATATAAGCCACGGCAGAAGCACAGTGATGCTTGAGAACGTGGCGCCTTCTAGTCTCAGTGCCAGCAAGAAGAAGGGCGACACGAGCACGGCGATCACAAGCGTCGTGCAGGTCGCGTCCAGTAGCGGGTACTTGGCCGCCGAGCGCATGTATTTGTTCACCGGATACGAGAAAAAGTAGCCAATGTGGATCCACACAGGGAGTAGCACCATCCACCAGCTTGCACCATCCAGTCGACCATCAACTTTCAGACAGATGAGAAGCACCTGTGCGAGGCGGAAGAGTGTCAGCACTGCTTTGCGGACCACCGCTCTCACTAACAGTCGACTCTCCGCTTCGATCCCCTCCGTATGAGAGACGCCAGCGCCGACGCTGTCCATCGCCAGCATCTGATAGCCCAAGACTCCACCAACGAGCGCTTCCAGCAAGTTGAGGCCACCGTAGACAAAGTAGGGTGCAAACACCCGGAGAAGGCTCCAGCTCAAGGCATCGTCGAGCTTCAGAGCCAGAGAAACCTGCGCTGCGAGCAGCAGCACCGCCTTGAACAGCGCGTATAAACGGCCCAGTCTGCCGTCCGACTCGCACAGAGTGGAAAGCAGAAAGATGCCGTAGATGATGTCCAGCGTCCACAGTGGCGTGAGTGTGGACGTCCACGGCCACGAAATGGCATCGTCCACGCGTAGGCAGCACAGTACTATGGCCACAAACACACAGCATCACATACCCCGATTAGACCTAGCAGCCCATCGTAGTGTACATACCTCAGTGTAGGACCTGTACCAGGGAGGGCGATGCCAATGCCAGCTAGCAACGTGGCCAGCAGCAGGGTCAGACATTTGTCTCGAGCACTGAAGCTGCGCACTGAGCGGTACAGCAGCGTCGGCATCTCCTGCGCGCAGGACACACACGCGGGTGTGAGCTTCTGCTAGCCAGTACTGCAGCTCACGATCAACAGAAGCCGCACCTCGACGTTCTTGCCACGCAAATCTTTCATCCGTCCCATGAAGCCGCCCCCCATCCTGCAATGTCAACGCCGACCGCAGAGCAATGGTGTTAGCTGTATCGGAACCTCGCGCTCCCCACGCCATGCTCGCCTGTAGCGCTGTGGTGCTGCTAGTCTGATGGCTAGCGTAAGGCGGGGCAGCCAGTGATCAGAGCGGCGCTGGCTTGCCATGGTCTTGCAACGGCCGGCACGTACTTTCTGGGCTGTCAATTGGAGACTGAGCTGGGCTGCGTGACGAGGTTCGAAATCTTACTTTCTGATAACCTGTAGAAGATGGTCTTATTGATTTTGCACGAGATACAAATGCGTAGTAGAGAGTCCTCTTCACAACGGATAAGACAGAGTTTTCGTCGTTTGCACTGCGCATTCTTCCGTTCAAGCGCCTCGACCCCTAATGCTGTGAGCACCACGGACTCAATGCTCTTCCTCTCCAGAACAATCTAGGTAAGAGCCGCATTACGTTCCAAACAGTCGGCAAGCCACCACTATGACTGCCGTACTCCGCTCTTGGGCCCCCGACTTCTGTACCAGCTCGCCAGGTCTCACACGACTGCATTCGTGCAACCAGTAGCACACAACAGCCACGAGAAGCGTGAAAAATCCATTAATAAGGTAGCGCATGTCACGCAGCAAAGCGGTCGAGGACGCACACGTCCCTACGGACCACCGGGCCGACCTCCAATAGCTCGACAGCCAAGCAGCCCGACCAGCAGGTCCAGGGCTTCACAGCCGTCATCCGAGCACATGTACGTCTCTCGCTCTGCTGGACGAGCCCAGCTTAGTCCATGTCCACCGACACATAGTCTGCGCGCGCAGCCGCACCTTCGTCGCCTGAGGGCGAGTTCCGAGCGTTCTCCGTGGTCGCTTGCTCCGCCGCTTCCGCCTCTTCCGGGCTTTGCAGCCCCATGCACGAGATGGCACAGCAGATGAAGCAGAACACCAGTCCCACCTGTTCACAAAAGACCACAACACCTCGTCAATCAA
Organism: Halophytophthora batemanensis; assembly: GCA_023338225.1. Classification (NCBI taxonomy): domain Eukaryota; phylum Oomycota; class Peronosporomycetes; order Peronosporales; family Peronosporaceae; genus Halophytophthora; species Halophytophthora batemanensis. Next base: position 11,234 of record JAADYK010000416.1, read on the forward strand.
CTAGTTCCAGAATCGAGCGCTTCCAAGTACTTCGAGGCACATGGCGTGAGATGCTTTAATGTACTCGAGTGTTCGAGTTTTGTCGCAAGTACGTACCACAATGAGCCATGGTAGCAGCACGTAGATGGTGGAGAAGCTGCCATCCTGGAGTCGCGCCGACAGAATGAAGAAGGGTGACACGAGCGCGCCGATAATCAGGATCGTGCACGCAGCGTCCAGTACCGGGTACTTGGACACTTCTTCCTCTTCCTCCTCTTTGACCGATTCGCGGGTGTATGCGTCGTGCGCTGGTTGCTTGGGTGATACACTCTTGTCGTTCTTGGCCTTGGTCTTGGCTCGGAAGTACTTCTTGATCGGATACGACAGGAAGAAGGCTACATAGAGCCACACAGGCAGGAAGACGAGCCACCAGCTTGCATCGCCCAAATTGCCGTCCACCTTGAGTGCTAGAAGCACGCCTTGAGTGATACGAAGCAGCGTCAAAACGCACTTCCTTGCGATGGCTACAACCAGTTTGTTACGCTGCTTCTTGATGTCTTCAGTGTGCGAGACGCCAGCGCCTTCGCTGTTCTTGGTGAGCATTTGGTACCCCATGACGCCGCTGGCCAGGGACTCGAGGAGGTTCAGTCCGTCGTACACGTAGTACGGGATGAGAGTCTCCACGACACTCCAACTCACGTCGCCGTTAAGTTCCATGGCGAGGAAGATCTGCAGCACCAGCAGTAGTAGTGCCTTCAGGAAGGCGTACAACTTGTACAGCGCTGGTTTCTTTCGTTCCTTCTCCTCCGGATCCTCCTCCGGGTCTCCAGACACGTACATGCAGCCCAAACAGCAGTAGTAGATGCCGTCCAGTACCCACAACGGGATGAACACTACCGCCCAGCTCCAGGATACCGTCTCGTCCGCACGCAGACACCAGAAGACTGATGCCAGTCACAAAACCACGCAAGAATAGCATGTCAGCACCACCACTACCGACACAAACGAGATACAATGAGCCAAGACGAGATTGGGAGACGTACTGGGGATGATGAGGAAGAAGCTGAAGAGCAGTGTAACCAGAAGGATCAGCAGACATTTGCCCTTGGCACCAAAGGCCCCCATGGAGCGGAACAGCAGCACCGACATCTCTTCCGGGCTCATGTTGCCATAGTCTTCCATCAGCTTAATGCCATCTTCGCCCACTCTGTAGTAAACCAAACAACCCAGGAAACAACCCATCAGTACCATCCGAGCCAAGACCGAGCGTCCTTGCAAGCGCACAAGTCCAGCAGCGATGACAGCAGCGTACTGGTCGTAAACCTCGCGCTTCTGTGGGTCCGAGAGGATGTCATAGGCCTGTTTCATGCGCGTGAACTGCTCGCACAGGGCCATAAGGTCCATTGTCAGTCGAATGTCCTCGCTCAATCACTCAATCATGAAGCAGCTCTGTCGTATTGGCTGTGGTGACGTACCTCCTCCTGCGACTCGGGCGTGTTGCCGCGCTTGTCTGGATGCAGCTGCAGTGCTTTCTTGCGGTACGCCTTTTTGATCTGCTCGGCCGTGGCGTCCGGCTCGATGCCCATGAGCTCATAGTAGACCGTGCTGGCCACTTTCTTCTTCGGCGCCATGGTTCACTTGATCCCGTCGCACGGCGATACCACGCACGCTACGCACTGCGGACACTCGAGACGTCGGCGCTGGGGTCGGTCTGCTGCTGTGCTAGCTCCGGCGGGGCCTGTAGCAGAGCGAGGGCGTCGACAAGAGGGTCGCCGCAATGGGTCCGTGAGCTCAAGCTCTTCCGCTGGCGCCTTTCGTTCTTTCTCGGGCAAGGGGGGCCCGAACCAAGCGGTCTCGAGGTGGACGGCACCGGCGTACCGCGACTAAGTGCGATTTATGCATTGCGTGTGTAACGGATCAAGGTGGGATAGAGGACACCAAAATAGCTGGAACGTCCGGATTGATGCATTTACCTTCGCAATACTTGGAATTACGCGATGCTAGATGAATATGTCGGCGCCACGCACGCACGCGATTGGCCGATACCGCGGTAGCTACCAATTTCGTAGTGTGGCGCCCAATAGGAACGGAGGCCAGCGTTGTGGGAACTGCCACAAAAGCTGGAATGGGTTGTGGCGTTGTAGTGTACAATACGAAGTCAAATGGGTGTAAAATGACGAACGCATTGGTGGTTCTTGCAACGCCTTGTGAGCCACAGCTTAGTGCATACCGCTCACTTTGGCGCTGCTTTCTAGCATTATGGGGAGTTACACGCCTATCGGGGCGATTGAGGGGGCTTAACTAGAGGGTATGGTCGTGGCAAGCGCACCCCAGGGATAAAATCCATACGAGAGTTCGGTCGTCCGTGTCGCGAGTATTGAAAGTAGCAGGGCAAGGCAACGACGAGGGGAAGAGAGGGGGTCACTGACTCTAGCGGACCGCGACCTGCATCGACTGCTGCTCGGCGCTGCAAAGCGTGTCGCCACGATGGCCACAGGGCACAAAATAATGAAATAGCCTGCTTTCTTCGCGCACTGCAGTGTGCGCTTGGCAACTGCGAGTGGCTGATGCACACTAAACTTTGAGAGTCCGCTGCCTCCAACTCCGAAGTATCGCTATCTCACGGTCAACTGGTGCAAGGCTCACCTGATCAAGCGTTACAGGTATGCATTCTGGCACCAGGATGTGTTCTTTGACGAGAAATGGTGCTGCCTGAACGGCCTGGATAGCCCGACCAGGTGCTGGTAGGACCTGTGCCAGCAAGGGTATGATACTAAGCAGTAGATAGCAGTCGGATGGTGTGGGGAGAATGTCGGCCCAAGATTTGACCGATCTGGCTTCCTCGAGGGGGAACTGGGTAGTGAGAAATATACCACTACAACTCGTGCGTCCCTGCTTCCTTTGCGGCAGAACAAAACCGTGAACACTGGATGGTTCGGGAGGGCAATACTCATCACAGATGGAGTCTAGTCCGGCACCACGGCGACATCTTGCACGTCGTTCTCACCCACGTAGTCCACAATGAGATCGTCGATCTGGGGGAGTGTCTTGAACACTGTGTGATCTATTGCCAGCACTTTGAGTTCTATAGCTAGAGCTGCATTCAGTATCACATGGTCCTTCAGAAGTTATACACTCAAGTAACCATCGTTAGGTTGTATGAAACCAATGCACTTCTACAAAACACAATATGCCGTCACAACTTGTTTATACTCTCAGGATGGGTGTCCATAACCTCATCATTAAACAACAAAGTCGACGAACCTTGTGCAGGCGTCCGTTGAACTTGATCATCAAGACTTTGCGTTTCTCTCCTGCACTCTTTCGCTTAGTTGATCATGTCGACGATGTTCATCTCGAAAGTGCATCCCGGCAGCTCGCTCTTCGACCCCGATAAGCTGGTCCATAGCAAAGGTGTGGGATCGTGACTGTCATGCCAGTGTCTGGAATCAGGATCCAGCTCCAGCGTCAACGGACACAGGCTGATACAGCCTCATGTAGTTGATTGCACATCTGCAGTCGGAGCGAGCCGACACGATGACCAAGGATAAGAAAACCCGACGTGCGGCACATGAGCACCAACCTAAGATATTCGAGTGTGCAAGCCCTGCGAGGATGTCTGCATGTCTGTTTTGTCGCTTGCATGACCGAACCACATGTTTGTATGGATAGTCTACTCTGATCTAGCTTTCTGTAAGTCGATGCGATTTGCAGGTCTCGGAGCTTGGCGCTCCTATAGCTGGCGTACTCAGCACAAGCACTACCAGCCTTCCAAGCCTGCCCAGTTGCTTGCCCAACCACGGCCCATTGTGACCGGCACGTAACGTATGCACCTTGAGCAAAAGTCAACACTACTTGGTTGCTGATTGGTCGTGTCTCAAACGCATATCCACTGAAAGGGGCCACTGTGAGGAGTTGAGTGGCATTACCGTAAAACCTGTGTTCTATCCGACAGCGATATTCCTAGCACATTAATCTGAGCCGTTTCGAACAATCACATAACAGCTGTCAAAACAACTGGAACTGCAAAAATCGACGAATTAGCTCCCGGGAAGGTCACCATTGGGCTCGGAAGGGGGGTTGCCACCGGAACCCTCCCATCGCGGGCGACAACCCCAACGATGTCCTGAAGTGCATTGTCGAGTGAACTGTGATCCATGTACATTGAGCCGCGCATGCGCGCGCGTACGCGTACGCCTGAATGTGTTGCTACCCAATCAGCTTACCGCCACTAAGAACTCTGTCAACGACATCTGCGTCATGATCGGCCTCACCAACCTCAGTGTCGAGGAGGTTCAGCCTTTCCAGACGCTCTGCGACCGCAGTTGATGCCACTTCCAGGTCCTTGTCCACTGTAGCTTCCGCAAGAATCCCGTTGAAGCCCTTGGATATCGTACTTGCCGACAGCTCTCTCCACGCGCCAGCAACCCAAGAGATCGTATCGTCGCGCGTCGGTCCATTGACCCCGCCGCGGTAAGCCTCAGGCGGTCCACTGAGCTTATCAGTGAGCCAGGTAGCCCACTTCTGAGGGGAGCGATGCTTAAGAGGTCGGTTCCACGCAATATCTGCCGGCTGGCAGATACCTGTGTGCCCAGCGGGCACGGGAAGCAGGTGCACGTTCAGCTCGAGCGCTCTCGCAAGGACATCTTCTGTCCAGTGAACCGAAAAGTCGTCCACCAGCAGCAGCACGAGACGACTGGGATCCTGTCGATCCTTGAAGTTGCAGTCTAGCCATTGCTTCGACAAGGACGCATTCCACTAACCAATCGAGTTTGCGTATATCTGGACGTCGTGTTGCTCCTGAAGCCGTTTAATGTCCTTCCACAGATGCTTTCCGAACTCATGACGAATCGTGACGTCCTCTCGGTGAGTCTCGGGCACCTTAGACGGACAACACTTCAACACGAGAAACACCGTTCGTTTCTCACCGAACGACGATCCCTGAAGCATGCACGTCATGCGCTCCTTGTCCTTACCACACGTGCGAACCCACGCAGTGCAGGTGTCCTTCTTGTCGATCGTCGATCGCGGAACGTACTCGAACAAAACCGGGGTCAGGTCCGCGTTGTACGCGACGTCCACGCCGAGCTCGTGCATCTTCTCCCTCAGAATCTTGTTCATCGATCGTACTGCCGCGGCTCTGTCGTTCGCTTTTTTTTTTTTTACCTTAGCGAGTTCGCGCACGAAATCGTAGAGAGTGTCTCTTGAGGAAGCCGACGCGCCATGCCCACGAGCCTGAGAACACAGAGCGGTCGATCCCGACAGTAGCTGCAAACTCCTGAGCCTTGAGCTGGAGCATGATAGCGGACACGGGTGCTCCTTCGCTTCCATAGGCGTTCACCCAATTCACAAGCTCGACCTCGGTCTCAGCAGGCAGCACAGTGGTGGTCCCTGGCGCTCTGAGCTTGCGCAGAGGGCTTGTCATGCTGCTCTGGCAGGCCTTCTCGATCTTCGCCTTGTTCTTGACCCATAGGGAGATGCTCTTCCGCTTTGTGTCACGGCGTGTGCCAGTCGCGTCGGGATAGAACAACGAGAGCGCAGAATTGATGTCGTGTGCCTCGCAGTGACGAATGACGTTGAGTCGGAACTGGTGGGTTGGTGTCGACCGCTTGAATTGACGCGGACCTCGCCCACCGCTTGGTTGGACCCGTGGACGATTCATTTCCACGGCAAATGAGAGGGAGAGTGTGACTTACAGTGATGTGCGTGAGTACAGTTTTGCTGTAGGTTTGGTACGGTTAGCTCTTGTGGACCAGTCAATTGTTCGAAATGTCGGAAATAACATCAATTCTCAGATGATTGGAATGGGGCGCTTTCATTGGCTCATTGGTCTTGTCGGATATAACAATCCGTCGGATACAACACAAGTTTTACGGTATAGCCTGGGCGTTCTCATTGGTCCCCAAATCTACTTAAACCTTTCTTCGCATGAAATTCCACAAAAGATCAATATTACGGGAGAGCGTTTAATTGTCAGTGTCCACCACAAACCTGTTTCGGCAAGTAGACACTGGCAAACAGTGGCGACAATTCCCTCCCAATACAAGCCCACATCCGAAAGCTTCTCAACTTCTGAACCTCCACTTCCAGAAGACTTCGCCAGAGTCAACTTCATCGACGTTAAGCACCGCAGAAAGCACGATCCTTGGTCCTCGCACCACTTGATCCGTTGCTCTCAGCTTCAGGACAAGCATACTCCAGCAGCAACGCAACGAATCCTGAGAGATCACTAGGTAACTCGCTCTTGGCTTTGCTGACCATTGCTCACGCCCAACGGCACAAGCACAGACGCCAGCTCGAGCACGTACATATACTCCTGGAATTCCTTCCTGAACTTCGCTTCAGCCAGTGTACGTGTGTGCGAGTCGCCCAGGGGACGACAAGCGGTAGTTGTGCGGCGTGGGGCTCTCGCGGAAGTCGCTGTGATGCAGTCCCTTGCCAGTAGACACAGCTTCAAACCCCGTGACGCTCATGAGCGTCTGGCGCTTCTCCAGGTGCTCCAAGATCGCATCGCCTTCCTCCTGCTGTCGTCGCAGCCACGCCGACGCCTTCTCGCCCTCCGTGATCATGCCTGGATGTAGTACCGAGTCGAACACCAGTGCCCCCACCACTGCTCCCACCGTCGGACCCACCAGATACACCCAGCAAGCGTTCGCTTGTACGCCAGGCAACGCTGCAGAGCCCCAGCCAGCGATAGTTGCCACCACTCTCGGCCCAAAGTCGCGAGCTGGGTTCAAGCACGCCTGTGTGAAAGGTGTCGTGACCAGCGACAGCGCTGCGTGGGCCATGCCAATGTAGATCCCGGCCAGCGGGCAGGCCGGGAAGTGCGCTGCAGGCAACTCCACGGCCGCACAGCCGTCTTCCAGTGACACTCTATCGATAGTGTCGGGGCTCCCAAGCTGGCAATTCCGTCGCACAGCACGTTGGATCAGCACGAAGATCATTGTTCCCAGTGCTTCCAGGCACATGGCTCCCCACACCGACACGTCCTGCTCTCCCCAGAGCGTAGAGTCGTCGTTGGTGCCGTACACGAGCTGCGGATGTGGGAACGACGCGCCGAAAGCCACGGCTGAGAGCGCTGAATTGTCCTCACCCCGCTGGATCTCCATGCGTTCTTCGAACCGCGTAATGGCTCGTCCAAAAGTGAGCAGAACCGCAATTCCACCGCACGTGGCGCCCAGGAGCTGAGCGAAGATGTAGGCCGGCGTCTTGAGTCTCTCAAAGCCGCTGCGGTCATGTTTGCTGACAGCAATGGCCAGCGTCACCGCTGGGTTCAAATGTGCGCCGGAAGCGGGTGCGACAAGGTATGTCGAGAGCGCAGTAGCGAGTCCCCAGCCCAGCGAAACGTGCTCCAGTGCCATATCTAGACCTCCGGGTGTCGTAAAGGCGGCGCTAGCGATCCCAGCCGTGCCCAGGAACACCAGCACGAAGGTCCCGACGAATTCGGCGACGCATTCGAGCGCTAGTGACCGTAGTTCCACCATCGTCGAGAGATCCTGCTGGTTGCGACTGAAGGGACGATTGAAGACTGAGAGTGGCGATGGTGAAAGCGTCGCTTCTTGCATGTCTGACGCCACTCCGGTTGCGATATTGGCGTTGCGGGAGGACTGGAGCGCCACGTCGCCTACTTGCAAGTGCGCACAGTTGCTTGCCAATACGTTAGCGGTTTCTTCGGCCTGTGATCTCATCGTAGCGTCAACGTGCCCCCTGCAGCGACATCCCCGCCAATAAAGCGCAGGAGACGGAAGGACAGGCGCATTCCAATGAACAAGTCGTCGTTCCCTTTCGTAGCTGATTCCGCTCGCCTTCGCGCCGTCTTCTAGCTCTCCTAGCTAGGTGCAGAGAAGATAGCAGTACTTCCAGCGGCTCCGTCACCAACGCCTACAAGACGCACACAACTGCGCTCAAGTCGTCGGACGAAGCCATCTTCTGTATGAGGTTAGCTAACAAACCATTTCCACTTGGCCCAGAATGCAGTTCAGTCAAGGTTTCAGGCGTCTGAAGCGGCCGTCGGAACTGTCGCTGCGGAGCACACGTAGCCAAAGATTTTGCTGCCTAGGAACGTCAGGTACGGCTCTGCGTTCGAGCCTCGCTGGGGGATAAAGTTGCGGCCGTCCCAGTACTCCCGACGACTCCAGCCAGCGAGCTGCGAGCAGCGAAGCAGTAGATGGCCGTCGTCCTCCGTCACAGTTTCCACACGGCACAACACATGAGCCACGCAGTCTCGCAGCGCCAGCGCCTTCTGTGTTGCTGTCTCCACCTCCCGACGAGCTATCTCCTTCTTGGAGAGCTTCTGCTTCTTGGCTTTGGATGAGGAAGTGAGGCTTGAGGTCTCCTCTATAGAGTCGGTCTGGCCACTGGAAGTGACGTGAATGAGCGCCTCGCCGCCAGGTGCACACGCAGCTAAGCTAAGCTTGTCGAACTTGTCCACTTCGCCGCCAGTGCAGCCCCCGACGGCCAATACCAGTTCCTCCATGCCTTTCACTGGCACATTCAACACTGAAGTAGACCAAAGACGCGGAAGAAGAGGTTGTTAGGCCCACTGTAGATACGGCGGAAGCGATAGAGTGCAATATGGAGCAGTGGAAGCAGAGAAGGCGGAGGCACACACCGAAGATGGCGCCGCTAGTGTTGAGGAACGACGCAGTGTGACGAGAGGCGTTTACGGAGCACACAAAGCCGCCCTACAGACGCATATTGCAGACGTGGCGGTGTCAATAGCAAGGAAGCTCTACTCGTCGTTGTATGGCTCAGCTGTGCAGTAGAATAAGGCGTGGTGGCTGTCTGGAAGCACCTGCAGCAAGGACAGTGGCAAGGAAGCTCACCTGGTTGTTGATGGGCGTGAGCCACGTGATGACCATGACGCTGCGCTCGCCACCACTGCACGCAGACAACATACACACCGGGTTCGGATACAGCAGCCGAGAGAGCATGCCCTTCTCCACCTGCACCCAGTCCTGCGTAGCGCGCGGGGTGCGCTCGGCCTCCGCTCCTTGTGGCATCTCCACCATTGCAGCCTTGGGAAATGGCACCTCCTGCACGAATTGTGGCAGTAGTACCGCCCAGTATTCAGGCTGCTTGGCTCGAATACGAAAGCGCATAGCTAATGAGAAGCACTGGGTCTTGTATTAAGGGACAAAAGGCCTCTAACAGAGCACTCTTGGAGCCCAGGGACCTCCAACCAGCGCATTGAGCCTCCACGACACCTCAAAGACGGTGAGCATGGTCAAGATCCTGCTGTGCGGCGCCGTGCAGGGCCACTGGGAGCTGCTCTTCGAACGTGCGCGCAAGCTTAACGCCAAGGGCACACCCTTCGCGGCGCTGGTGTGTGTAGGGCGCTGCTTCCCGCTGCCGTTGGCGTATCTTCCGGGCGGCGACAAGACGGTCCCGCTCCCCACGTACTTCCTTCCGGCCAACGAGAAGCCGCTGGCGTGGCAGGAAGACGCGCAGCAGACGGCGCTATACGACCAGATCAGCACTGTGGATGGCAGCACGACGCCCATGGAACTTGCGCCCAGCTTCTTCTGTCTTGCTGGCGCTGGCGTCACCACGGTGCGAGCAACAACACACCCAGAACTCTGGTGCTCTCTTTATAACTCACATGTTTGTGCTCGTGAATATGCAGATTTCAGGACTCCAGGTGGCGTATATCTCCGGTACTGAGGCGCAGGACGCGGGCGCGAAGGCTACGCCCTTCACCTACTCTCGAGCCACGGTACGA
>JAADYK010000417.1:0-20911 GCA_023338225.1 Halophytophthora batemanensis
GGGTGTAATTCCGAGTTTGCCTAGCGCAAGGGGCTTCGGTAACGCTATGACGTCGCGGCACTTTTCCGTGAGAGTGCAAAGTAAGCAAATAAGATACTAGGAATTTGTAGTGTGGTGCTTTCCATGACAGGTCACAACACATGGCTCACACGCTTGCGCTTGGAGGAAGACTTGGTTCCCGACTCGGAGGAAGATATAACCGACCAAACTCCTGGCTTGAAAGAAAAACGAGAGACTTGAAAATTGGTGGCAAACTTGCAGCTGAATTGAAATGAACGTATGGTTCCTGGACCCTATGCAAAGGGTTTCTAGGTCCGCTTGGGGTGAAATGAAAATCTACGAACTGAGATATAAAACCTTGAATGCAGGCTGGAAACACGAGGTGAAATCAGCTTGAATTTTGAACCTCAAGGCTTCTCGAGGATCTCCAAGCTTCTTGGAGAGTCTTCTCGGAGACATGATCTGCAATTGGCTGAGATGATCTCACCAACCCATAGTGACACGTCGTCCTCGTCACCAAGACAATTTCCGTCTAAGGAACCATCATCATCCACAAAGATGTGTCACAAGTCACTGGAGCCACCAAACCTGGGGCTCGATTTGTGTTGTGCAAAGACCATGTGAGGTCCATTATATGGTGCTCTTTAATCCATGCCCCAATGGTTTGATCGAGAGAAATCGATTCTTTGTGACGACCGCTATTCATCAAGCTCACTCCCGGGTTAGAGTTTTCCTTCTTGATAAGGTATGATCCAATATTTTCCCAGTGACAAGGCTATGTTGTATTCGCGAGTTGCACCCACCATCACGTCGCTAAAGACCTCGAGAAGACTAGAGAGCTTGTCTAACATGGCCGGTCTCGCGTTGCGCTTTGGTATCGTGAGCCACCGCTCTTTATTTCCGCTTTCAGCCAAGTGTATAGTACTCGTGAAACACACCAATTAGTGCAATCACTGTGACCAATGAGCATCTGAGAGTGAGTTTGAGCCAGTGCATGAAAGTTGCACCCTGCTTCTGTTTGAAAGTGCAACGGGAGCTCAGCCTTCCTATAATTGGTGAAGGATGGTTGCCAGTCGAAAATACCACGTATTATACACATCTTCATCAACTGAAAACTAAACATTTGAACATCGACATCCTTACCCTTGCGGACTCAATGTCTGGAATCAAGTGCCTCGCCCTTGAAATCCCATTTGGATAGGGTGAGAGAATAACCCAACGACAATTTGACTCTCGCTAGCAGTGAATCGGCACAGGTTCGGGCACATCCAGCGCTCTACCACCTCACGGATCCCCGTCGATGGGAGCTCACGTTTGCATTCACCCCCAATTAGTGACAATGATGTTGCGAGGAACGCATCGGCACTACCGGTATGCGGTCCGCCCCGTCCACCACCAAGTGCACATAATTCCAAAAAACTGAAGACAATATCAGTATGCTGACCACCAGTAGCGAATTTATGTCCTCGGAAACCGGTCGGACACCGGTCAAGACGAAAACACATAGTGAATCGAAGTCGTGAAGGTTTCGAATCGGAATGACCACGTTTAAGACGCATCGACTCCCAAGCTTGGTTTAAGTATGCCTTGATCTCTTCTCGAAGTCCCAGAGACCCAATGCGCTGTCAAATCTACCGAAGCCATGAAGCGGCGACAACAGCAACGCCACCAGGAGCGCTCCCTGGCAGGCCAGGCAGGACCCAGGCCGGCACGCCGACGCCCCGAGTGGAACGTGTACCTGACTGACAACGAGCGGTACAAGCTGAACCAGCAGCAGCAGCTCCAGCGCCAGTTGCAGCACCTATCTACGGCACACTTCTCGGCGCGCACTAGTCCGTCGCACTTGGCGTCACGACGGCGCATGACTGCAGCTAATGCACACACTTCAGATTGGAGCACGCCACGAGATAAAGGCGTGTCTGCGCCTTCCAGCGCACATAAGAATAGGAGCCGCAGCGTGACGCCCACGTCAAGTCGACGAGCGGTGGACACTGGCGTTACCGACAGCGTTATGAAGACGGCGAGGACTCTGCAGTTCACTGATGAGGCGATTGCAGCAGCGGACGGGCAGCCGCAGCGACGGCGAGGCAGTGCTTCTGCTGGTGCTGCACCTACGGTATCGTTCCAAGTAGACGACGAAGAGAGCGAGGAGGAAGAAAACGGAGGAGGCTCAGGGCTGACCAATTCGATGAAAGCAAGCCTGCAAGGCGAGTTGGCCGTGCTGGAACGCATGCTGTGGGAGCTAGAGATGGAAGCTGAGAATTTGAGCCAACAACCCACACCGCAGGAGGCACCACGGCCGCAGCGACAGCAGGAACAGCAACAGAAGTCTCCCTACAGAGATGGCCAACCCGCGCGATCTTCACTTCGGAAGAGAAGGGGCTCAGTGAGTCAACTCGAGAGCCTTGGAGACCAGGATTCTCATGGGTGGCAGCATGGAGAGGTGCAGCACCAAGAGGACGAGAAAGAGGAACGGAGAGAGTCCAGCGATGGTGAAGCAGAGGAGGAAGGGCAGTCGTGGAGGGAGTCTGTGAATGAAGCGCAGGATGACGAAGACAAGCTTCAGGATGACATCGAAGAAGATGCCGAGACTCGACTGGGTGATGTGTGCTTCAAGTCTCTTGAGATCGGTCTGAGCCTGGCGCGCAAGATGGACGTGGTGAGTCTTCTGACTCCACACCGGGTCTTAGTTGGCTTTGCGCTATCTACTCACCACTTGCTTCTGGTGTGCTTGGTAGTTGGAGAAGGAGTTGGATGAAGAACGGAGCCTTCGGAAAGACCAGGAACTCAAGGTGGAGATGCTGGAGCAAGAAGTGCGTTCCACCCACGCAAAGTGCAACTACCTGGAGTCCAAGTATCAGAGCGTGAGCTCGCAACTTGATGGCATGGTAATCTGCATACTTCTCAAGCTTTCGTCCAAGTGCCTCCTCCCGCCGATAAGTTCTTGCCCAGGTACTAACAGTTGATCTGATCGGGTTGCTGCATTTCCAGCGCCAGGCCGTGAGCGCCACAGAAGAAGCCATCCACAGGATGAGATTAGCGTTTGAGCAGGCCCAGGAGAGGCCGGAGAGGGTCTCGAGAGCGTCGACACCGGGGAAGAAAGGTATGCACGGTTAAACTCGTGTAGGATCAGCCTGCTCTGACCGTGCTGGTGTTGAACTCACATGTTCTTTTCGTTTGGCAGCGATGCGATCTACGCAAACCAGTAGCACTCCCAGACAGACACGGAGATCCGCAACGCCCAAGAAGTCCCCCATGCGCATGCACGCCGCTGCGGTCGAACACCAGGAGAACTGGACGCCCAACAGCCAGCAGCCGCACCAACGTCAGCATTTCGAATGAGGCAGGATACTACGTTTCGATTGGCTATATTTAGAGCGTTTCACCATTTCCTCGTGTTGTGATTCGCCATAACTCTCAAACCCTGTGCTGTGCCTCTTTTCGACCAATCAACCCGCTTTGGACCTCCCCGTTCCTGAGCACTTTGGCTCTTGAAAACGCGTTTGGACCGACAAGCACGAAGCTGCGGACGTAGATGGCGCGCTACGAACCTCCAGAATGGGGACTGGCGGGCCGCAATGCGTTTGGTATCTCACTGGAGGTGATCAAGGGCGGTTTAGTGGTAGAGACGCTGGCGCTCCCGCTCCCTGGGACCGAGAACAAGAGCAAAGGTGCAGGTGGAGGGGAGAGTTGCGTGGTGGCCGGCCGCATGGAGCCGCTGTGCGACCTTGTACTGCAGCACCCGTCCATCTCGCGTGTGCACGCGGCGCTGCAGTTTGACGAGCATGGTGCGCTCTTCTTGTGCGATCTGTGCAGTACGCACGGCTGCTTCGTGAACAAGAAGCGTGTACCCCCCAAAGAGTTCGTGCGACTACACATTGGTGACGTGGTAGTCTTTGGGGAGTCCACGCGGCTATACGCCGTGTGTGGCCCACCAGAGCTGCTTCCAGCTGAGTATGAGTCGCTCAACCTGTCCAAGCTCCGCGAGAAGGTGTGCTCATAGTTTGTCGTAGCTCTGATGGTACTTCATGCACATAGGGTTAATTCTGACGGATAAGCTTTACTTGCTGTGACTAGTTGGAGAGAAAACGTGCGGTGAGGGCGAAGCAGCAGGAGATAGAGAAGAAGAAGCTGGAGAGTGGCGCGTCCTGGGGATTCGGCGAAGACGCTGAGGAGGAGGAAGAGGAGGAAGAAGAGGAGGGGTCGAGTGATGACAAGGAACAACTCCCGGACTACCTTCGTAACGTACGACATGAGATTCTCTCTGTGGTAACGGACCGGTTGATGGAGATGTATTGACAAGATCATGATATGATTTGTGGCACTGTGCTGTTGTGTGCAGTTGAAGGAGGACGACCAGCCGTATCAATCGAGAGTGAGCAAGTCGGAGTTGAACGAGAAGGACGCGAAACTGTTCCAGCAGCTACAGACGCGAATCCGCAAGATGGAGAACCTGAAGCAGGAGCGGTCGCGTATTCTAGCCAAGGAGCACCAGTTGGACGGTCTTTCGGAGGGTCAACAGCGCACGCTTGACCGCAACGAACAGCGTATTGAAGCCCTCATGAAGGAGATTGACGTGCTGGAGGACCGAATCCACGCCAAGAACGAACAGCGGTCACAGACCAGCGCTGCATCGGCAGGAGGGAACAGGCGTACGAAACGGAATGTAAACGAGGAGCTGTATGGCTATGCCAGCGACGAAGACGACTTTTACGACCGCACGAAGGCCAACCAGCGTAAGTTAGCGGCGCGGAAGCAGCAGATCACTGGCTCCACAGCTTCAGCAGCAACAGCGAGCCAGCAGATAAAAACCTCGCGGTCGACAAAGGGTGAAGTGCTGACTGTGGACTCCATCCAGGAGAACATTGCGAGACTGGAGAGCGAGCTCGTCGAAGTGCAAACCCAGGTGAAAAAGGGGTTGGCTGGCCAGGCGACGCATACAGAAAGCAAACAGGAGGAAGAGGAAGACTCACTGGACTCATTCATGGCGAACACGACCAGGCAGCTTCACGTGAACGAGGCGAACGCAGCGAAGAAGCGCCTAACAGAGCTGGAGACCGAGCTACAACGCCAGCGCCAGTTGCTGGCAGTAGCCATGCCTGCGTTGGCATCACTGCCCTTGCAAAAGGCAACGAGCGAGTTGAAGAAAAAGGAGGCAGACACCGCTCTCTCAGTGGGTGATGCAAAACCAGCAGAGAAAGCACAAGAAGCACCTTTGGCTTCTGCGAATTACGTGAAACCACGCGAAGCAGCTGGTGCGGTGGCTCAGCGGAAGATGGAACCTGAGCCTGCACACTCGAGTTCAAGAACGCCAGCATCAGAGCGTAATGCTTCAACACTGGCAGATGAAGAGCAGAAGGTCGCTGCGGCTGTCTGTGGGCCTCCGTTGAAGGAGGTTGAGGTTTCACATCGAGCTCCGAAGCGATCGGAGTCACAGCCTTCATCGAAGAAGCGGCGAGTCATGGGTCCAACGTTGGGGCCTCTTCCGCTGAAGAAACCGAGTTCCGCTGATAGCAAGAAGGCTCAGGGTGACGATGGAGATACATTGGAAGGAGGCGACCAGGTGTGGGTGCCACCTGCGAATCAAACGGGTGATGGACGTACGAAACTGAATGAGAAGTTCGGCTACTAAGCCTCTTTGCTGGATGTGCTTGCCTCGAGATGATTTGATCTATAGCACAGTCTCAAGAATGTACCTGTCTGTACAGGGAAAACTTTGGCTCTTGAACGCAAACCTCCTTTCTCTGCGACAGCTTCCATGGTGCCGTGACAACCCCCGGCGTGATCGTTGAGCATTTCCTGCTACACCCTAGTAATGGGATACGATAGAAACAACCCAGACACATGCAAGTGTCACTTGAGCTACAAGCACGAGGATTCGCGTGTAACATGATGCACACGCATCAGCTCATATTCTTTCATCCAGCCACTCCAGCCACTACCTTCTGTCCGGACTCCTTTTCGACGCCTACTTGATGAGCAATGAGCGCGCTGACATCAAACACCCGAACAAAACCCTTACCAGGTTCCATTGTACCTGGCGTTGCCTGTCATCTGCTCTTCGACTTGTTGCGGGGCCATGTTGTTGAAGATGTGCTCCAACGGCATCTCACTCACGCCGTACTCGCTTATCTGCAGCTGCTCTTTGCTCTCTTCCAGCAGGCCGAAGATTGCGAACGGCCTCAGTGATTGCTTGGGAACCTGAAACTGGAAGTGGTCGCCTTGACGCTCGACAAGCTGGGAACCCGGGAGTCTGTTCACGAAGAGCTCACACAGTGCCGAGCCCAGCGTTTCTGAGTACCACCACGTGCTAAACACGCCGATCGGGATCACCCCTGCAGTATCCAGATAGTTCTTCAGCACGCTGCCGTTGGCCTCGCCGTTCAAGATCTTGTGTGCATGGCTCGGCACTCCCAGCAAGGAGCACAGACTGATGACACGATCGAGTGTCACGCCACTAGCGTCTCCGACCAGCGCACGATAAACTTCGAGCTGCAGATTCGCCACTGCAGGCGCCTTTGGTTCGCTCAGCTTGACCTCCACGATGTACCCGCGCCCGAACTTTTGCTTCAAATGCTCCACGCTGCCCAGACACTTCAGCTTGCCGCTCACGACAAGGTCCACACGCGTGCACACATCTTCCGACGCGAACTCGGGTCCACGCTTGTCGACGGCTCGTCCAGGAAGATGATACGTGGTGATCCTATCAGTTCAATCGCCATTCAAAGTTTGCGTTTGTTGCCTCCACTCAAACCACGCGCCAGCCTCGAACGGTGCTCGGCAAACCCCACTTCCTCGATCTCTGGTCTACGGCAAGTTTTATGTCTTGATGTCAAATACCCTTGAGTCGTGCGTACAGCTCCAACTGCTCCTGGACAGTCAGTAGATCATGCAGCGCGTCAAACTGCAGGCAGTAACCAACCACTCTTCGTACCTTGTCGCGGTGCTGCGAGAGGCCATAGCCTAGGAGTAGTGAGACCCGTCAGCATAGATATCGTGTTCATCTTTCCGACGCCGTTGTGGCCTAACAGCGCCGCAATCTGCCCCAAATACATCGTGAGATTCAGCTGCTGCACAGCAACCTTCACTCCACCTTCGCTTCTTGCGAAGTCTTTGCGGAGATCCTGGATCTGAAGACACATACGCTTTCGCTCTTGATCCCCCTGTACTGTGTTGAGAGACTCCACCGCTGCCACACGTCCGAGTTTGTGGTTCATCATCACGGGCGATACAACTGAAGGTATTTGATGGAGCAGACGCATACCTCCCAAGACGCGGGGCTGTAGTCTGCTTCTGGAGCAAGTGCAGCTCTGGGAATCTCCATTACCATGATACCACTTTGGCTGACCTCAATGCTGGACAGAATCAAATACTCCATTAGAAAGAGGAAATGCCACGGCTTTGGTGCACCGTACTCCTGAGCCAAATCGTTGTCGAAGTACCAATTGAGCGCCATCAAAACCGCTGAGTCGAGGATCAGGATCCAGCTCATCTCAAATGCCATGAAACCGGTTATAGGAGACTCTGGGGCAACAGCATAGTCTCAGCTGCATTCAACTTGAGCGTGACACGTTAAATCATCCTCGCCCAGCGCAAAAGCCGTTGGTGGCTCTAGAGCTCGGATCTATTTCGCCAAATTGGAGCTCGACACGACCAAGAACAATGGGAATAGCATCACTCATACATCAGCACTGATGTGATCGATGCGGTCCTAGACTGTTGAAAAACGGCGTGATGAAGCAGCTAAAGCTCATGGCCAACAGGCTCAGCGTTCATAGCAGGAACACGATCGTCGCGTGTTTTGCCGTGGGGAACACCTGACCGTACTTGAGCCTGGCAGCCATCACGAAATTGTAGAGTCGCATGATCTTCATCACCTCGCGGATGCGCGTCACGAACTTGATGGAGCTGACGAATAGGAAGAGACCGGTCACGCTCTATGCACTGTTGAAAACAAAACAAAGCTGGAATGGCGTTAGTCAAAGTGCCCGCGTCGTATGATGGATTCAACACACAGGAAGGCAATCGTGCCTGTCCATAAACTGCCTGGTCGACACGACACTGTTTGCGTACTGGGGAGAAGCTTCTTGTCACTAATGTCGCCGCCGTGCCCCACAGTAGTCGGTTCAGGGAAAACAATCGTGGGAGGTCTTTTATGGGGAGCCAAGGTTGTTGTGGCTTATGGAGACTGATCTTCGAGATACCCGGCGAAACGAAGAAGGGCGCCAGCATTTTGCTATACGGCACCAAGCCCATCGACTATTGCAAATTAGTAGACCCGGTGTGTGGAACCACCACCAACGACTTGTAGCATGAACAGCGCAGGGAAGCAGGCAGTAAGCATGGAGGAGTCTGAATCGCTGTCGGTGACGTCAGCAGGGTGATCCACTCCTCTTGAAGAGGACTATGCTAAAAACGACCCGTCAGAAGCCGTGAACTGGAGATATCGCCGCTGATGACCAGGGGTCACTTCCTTTCTATTTCGGCGCCCACGATGAGTCTCGAGTCGGATGAAACGGATGGCAGCACCTCCCAGCGCCCACGAAGCTCACGAAGTTGCTCACTACAGTCGACCCCTTCTCCTCCCAACACCACAATCCGTGCAGCAATCTCTTGCATCTAGCGCGCGTGCCATGGCAGAAGACGCGCCAGCACTGTGCTGGGAGAACATCCCGTTCCAGGAGTTGATTGTCTGCGAGATGATCGGGGGTGGTGGTGTGGCATTAGTGCATCGTGGCATCTACCGCAGGCAGTCTGTGGCGCTCAAGACGCTGGTGCGTAGTCCTGATCTTTTTGCTCGACTCTACGCTGGTGTCGAGTTTGCTTGTTATCTCGGACCATAACTGAATAACGGGTGGCATAGTTTGATCCACGGGTGGACGAAGCACTGAAGCAGGAGTTCATGGACGAGCTCCTGGTGATGAGGTATGTACGTACTGGCATTCATGTGACTGGAACTCGGCGCATTATCACTCACGAAGGGGATTACTTCGCTTTGTGTACGTGTACTTGTGACAACTAGCAAGCTGAGGCATCCCAACGTGGTGAACCTCATCGGGGCGTGCCTGGAGCCGCCAAACCTCTGCATGGTCATGGAGCTTTGCCAATTCTCGCTGCACCACCTGCTGCATGGCACCAACAACTACCTCAGCGTCCAGCAGCTAACACGGATCGCGGTATGTTCCTCCTTACTCTTGTCGGTAGAGCCTTGCCAAGTTCTCATATTCTTTATATTGTCTCCGCTGCGTGGAACCTGCAGGAGGACGTCGCGAGCGGCATGCGCTTCATGCACTCCATGAGCCCTGCCGTCATCCACCGGTATTGTTGACTGTTTGCTGCATCTCGTATTCGAACCAACTACATCTTCTCGCTCTAACCCAATGTTTGCTGCACTGTAGAGACCTCAAGAGTGCGAATGTGCTTCTCGATCAACGAGGAGTTGCCAAGCTCTGTGATTTTGGCCTTGTGCGGTATGATCGAATGACAACGCTATAGTTTTGCTCTTGGCTGATCTAAGTTCCCGTAAGATTGAAGCAAAGTGTTCTCGACTTTGTGCATTCATCCACAGCACGAAGATTTCAAGTGCTGGGACGCCAAGCTACATGCCTCCTGAGTTGCTCAGCGGGAAACCGTTCTCGAAAGCTGTCGATGTGTTCATGTTTGGGATTCTACTCTGGGAGGTAGTACTCAATGTAGCAGTGTTCCGACACGATGCCAGCCTCAGTCTCACACCGAATCGTTCTATGCCATGGGGAACAACACACAGATCTTTAGTCGCGACGTCCCATTCCGAGGCTACGACATCTCGGATATCCGCAACAAGGTGCTGTCGGGAGAAAGGTTCCGGGTTCCTACAATCGACTGTCCGAGACAATGCCAGGTAACTAAGCCGAAGGATCACTTCTCAGCTTTGCCATTTTGCTGCCTCTGACAATACGTGCGTGGTGCATTTCACTTGCGTGATTTCCATAGACACTGATGCAACGTTGCTGGGATGCCGAACCAAATCGCCGCCCGACGTTCGAGGAAGTTCACGAAATCCTTCGTGAGATCACGTTCTCCACGCAGCCGGAAGCCACGAAGAACGTCTTTGAGGGTGACGCACTCGACAGTCTGCTCAGCGGGAGGTAGGGAGGCCGATAACACAGCATTCTAGGCATCGCACAAGCTCGTATCCACCCCGCACTTGACTCCGATAACCAATCCAGATTCCATTCTCAGTGACCTCGGTCATCAGCTACGCCGTGTCTCTCACCCACTGATCCAAGCCCAAGTCGTTCCAGCCCTCCGACTTCCCGTCCGCTTCCCATGATGGCGGCTCACCTATATCAAAGGACACACGCCGCGCATAGGTTGCAGCTAAGCATCAGAACACGGGAGTTGCCGTTCACATGATGATGGTCGTGGCACTCTTTACACCGTAGCTCACCTATCGGGCTCTCAGCTCCGTTGGGGTCGAGCTCAAGACCCGGCGGCACGTCGATTTCTGCGGATAAGGTAATGGCAGCATGAGTCTAGGATCGAGCAGCTCAAGTAGCAGCAAGCACACAGCGACTGCAGCTAAGGGACTCCTACCGTCGTCGGACAGCGTGTCAGCGATCCAATCGTCGTCCACAATGTCCAGGTAATGCTTGCGCGGGAAGAGCGACGGCAGTTTGCTGTCCTGGAAACGCGCGTGCACCAGCACCACAACAAGAAACACCGCCGCACAGTGAGCACCTGCACCTCCTCTGTGACGGCCAGCGCTATGTCTTGTAGGCGCATTGCCTGTGGCGCCGCCGACGTCGTTGCCGCACCATGTTGTCTCCTCAGCTCTCTTCGAGGTGTCTGGCACCTTTCTGGAAACTGCTGTTGAGTCCGACAAATCTGCTATTGCAGTGTATTTCAGTGACCAGAAGAATATCATGCAGAAAGAAAGTATGGGTGACGCCAAGAGTTCGCACTTGTTTAACATATGGCTTTGAAAAATAACTGTTGGAAAACTTACAATCCGGGAGTGATGGTCTCGGACGCCCCAAAGTTACCTTTCAAACACCCAATGCCATCGACAAGCAGCTGGGGGCCATCGGGGTCCTCGTGCTCAGCACGGAGTGGCTCAAGCTCGGCAACAAGGTCATTTTCTTGTGCCCGCTTGGGCACCACATTGCTGGCGAGGTGGGGACCGTTGCGGCCGACACCAGCTCATGCAAGAGCTGCTGGAGATCCTCTTCAGACGGCGAGGTGATGATGGCGTTTCTGCTGTTTCTGTTCTTCGAGAAGCGCTTCAAGTCTATGCGCGACGTGCTGGAGAGCGGCTTCGAGCTGGACGCCTTCCCTCCTAAGCTTCGCCTCGCGTTCGAGTTTCAGGGGACACAGCACCTGTACTGGGGTTGCTTCTTCCGTCCTCGGCTGGACGAATTTGTTGCAATATGCGCGCGCGACGAGTAGAAAGTGGCGGAGGCGGAAGCTCAAGACACCATGCGTTGTCTCCTTGATACCTGGCATATCGTTCATCGAAATGGACAAGCACATTGGAAACGTGCTGCGTGGTCTGGGCGTCGAGGCTGAGCTCAACCAAAACTGGGAGAAGGGAGCGCGACAATTGATCGCGGAGCGCACAGCAATCGCGAACCTGCAGCGCTTAGACAACGCTCACTCGACTGGCCGATTGGCCTCGCCGATATGGCCCTGGCTCACGACTGAGAAGGAGCTGAAGCGTTGCCCACGCTCGAAATGCTTTGTCTGTGGGGGTGGCGTGGATCACGTGGGTCGCGTGGATCTCGCCGAGAAGCACCTCAGCAAGTGCGCACCGTTCATCCGCTTCATAGAGAAACTCGACCTCAAGTGACGTCCGAGCTGGAATGACACCCAGCTCACTTCTTTGTTCACTTGGCGAGGAGTGGTGGTGTCTGTATTCACCATGGTGGAGGCTCGGACTGCAGTTTCAAGACTTGTGTTCTCAAGGTTCAGTCGCGGGGGTTGTGTAAGGTGCACGGTGGGGTTTACTCGCTGCCAGCTCCTTGGCTGTATCGAGGCATTCGTGTCAAATGGACTCTACAGTCCTCATGGGGATAGATCGCGCTGTGCCGAACCCGGATGCATTAAGCGTGCGCGTGTGCAAGGTCATTGTGTCTCAAACCGGACAAAAAGAGATGCACTCCGAAGCGAATGCGGACCGACGCTAGCAAACTACAGCGCGTGCGAAGCGTCCGCCGCTGCGGAAAAGCTGGAGCGATTGTTGCGCGTGCAAGAACACTCAACAACACCATGGCTAGGGAACGTGTCACGTGTAGTAGACGGCCTGTCTTGAGTCTGAGGCAGGAAACAAATGACTGAGTATTCGAAGAGGGAGGACAGTGATTGGCGTGCCATCTTGCTCACGAGCAGCTGATAGGCTGGTCCCATTGTATTTATGCTTGGCCAATCCTGGAGTTGGTGTCTGTAGTTGTAGAGCATAAATATAAAAAGAGTGATGGCATTTCGTGGGAACTCAGTGGTAGATTGGCGGCACCTACTATCGGATCGCATTGACCAGCCTGAGGAGAACCAGCACCATGGCGTCCAACCAGACAACGCCAGCACCAGCCGCAGGCAAGCAGAAGCGCCGTCGCGGACCCAAGACTCGGCCAGCAGGGCGGCGAGACGACCCGCCAGAGGTGCGGCTCTCCAAGACGTTGGCCTATGCATTACGCCACGGCGCCGAGGAGCTGCAGCTGGAGATGCGCGCGTCGGGCTTCGTGCCGCTGGCCCAGCTGCTGGCACTGCCGCTCTTCCGCGGCTTCAGCGAGGCGCAAGTGGACGAGGTAGTGCGTACCAACAGCAAGAAGCGGTTCTCACTCACCACGGATGAGTCGGGCCGCGTCAAGTACATCCGCGCCAACCAGGGCCACACACTACAGTTGGTACAGGACGAGGCGCTGCTGACGCCGTTAGAGGACCCCACAGCGGTGCAGCAGTGCGTGCACGGCACCTACTTGTCCTGCTGGCAGAGCATTTGGGAGCACGGCTTGTCCCGCATGCAGCGCAACCACATTCACTTTGCAGAACGCGAAGTAGCCGACGACGAGGTGGTGAGCGGCATGCGCGCCAACTGTAACCTGCTGCTTTATGTGGACTTCCCGCGCGCGCTCGCGGACGGCATCAAGTTCTACAAGTCCAGCAACAATGTGGTGCTGAGTCCTGGTATGGGTGACACTGGAGTCATTGACCGGCAGTACTTCCTTCGAGCAGTGAAAAGAGATGGCACCGTGGTTTACGAGCGTGAGTCGGATTAAGTCACATGGGTTGACACGCAAGTACATCACGAGAAGCAGCACTCTGTCGCGAACCGGGCAAACTACGCTACGTTTCGCCGACTCCATTTAGATCTCAACCTCTTCATCGTCGCTTGAGGTCTGCTCGATGTGCACCATTAGCGCCTGCTGCACCGCCATCTCCTCGCTTTCAACCAACTCTCCGTCGTCGTTCTCCATCTCCACCTCTTCCAGAACTTGCTCTTCTTCGCTGCTGCTTTCGCCCTGGAAATGTCCTGGAGTCTCCAGATCGCTGTCCTCCACGTCGAACGCACAGTTATCTCCACAGAATGGGTTGATGTCCTCCGAGACGTGTGAGCCGTCCTGCAGCTTCTGGAAGCCGCGACGTCGAGTCAACACTCGTGCACGGACTGCTAAACCGAGAGACACGAGCGCCAGCGCCACGGGCACGACGAACAGCCAGTTTGAGACCTCGCTGGGAGCTGTGGTGGCAGTTTGCGTGTCAGTCTGGGTCACAGTCGAAGCTGCAGCGAGGTTCGTGCCGCTCTTGAGCGCAGTGTGTGCGTCTTCGTCGGCTTTGCTCTTGATAATGAACCCCGCTTCACCGTAGGCCAAAGGCGCGGTGGGGATATCTTGGCCCAACACCTGCTGGTCCAGCATTTGCTGTCCTTGTGGTTGTAGATCTAGCGCTTGCTCACAGCCCACGCCAAGCGACTCACCATTCTCACAGAGAGTGTTCTGCTGCGCTTGAATCGATATGGCGGCCAGCAAGACGATCGCCAACGTTGCGATGACGTCGCGGTTCCAGCGAGCTGAGGACAGCATTGCACACATAAAGAGCTGCAAGAGAGAGAGAGAGAGAGAGAGAGAGAGAGCTGGCTGTTGTGGGGGTAGCGGCTGCTTAGTTGGTGTCGAGGCAGCGAGTGAGCGCGACTTCAGGTCCCTCGTCGCCGCCACTCAACTGCGCCCAGATCTTTGCGTACTCGGCCAAAGATTGTCCCCTGCGAGAAAGCATACCACTTCATAAGTACGTCCTCCAAAACGTGCTCAGTGCGATACTTTGACCTGCTAGATGCAATAGGCAGACGAAAGCGCATACCTACGCGTCACTGGCGAAAGGTCGCAACACGCCTGGAATCTGCGGTGGAGAATGGAGTTTACTTCCAAAGCCTCCGCTGCATCCACGACGGCAGATCGCCCCATTTTCATCGCGCGCTGCTCCAGCACAGGAGCTCGAAGCATGGGATCAACTCAGCTTCCAGCACACAGGCTCACCCAACGTGGCGCTATTTTTACGCGCGCGCCTCTGCTGTATGCGAAGGTGCTCTCACCACCACGCACCATGTCGAATCGAGGCTACTTTGCCGCTTACCTCCTGTTGGTTTCGGGTATCCCGTGCCGGTACTGAGGTCTGCGCATCAGCTATTTCCGTCGCCTCTTGGTTTCAAAACCACCTCCACATGCTCCAGTTCAGCGCGTCTCCTCCAGCCAGAGCTACAGCGCAATTGAGCCTCACGCACGGGTCAGTGCTGCATCGCATTGCCGTGCGGAGATGCATCTCCTCAGCGCAATGCTCGCTAAAATTGGCGACTGCCAGTGGCATGCGGCGACGCTGAAACTTCGAGCCATTCTTACTTCCTCTCACCCCGCGAGAACGGCCCCGTCGGTCGACAGAGCGCGGTTCTCCTTCTCCTCTGTATGCAGGAGCTCGCTGGCCGTCTTGACCTCGTCACGTCTTCCTCGATTTCTCGTGAGCGACGATACCCAGTACCATGGGCAAGGGCGAGCGTGCAGCGCCCGTGATGACCAGCGACGGCTTCACCATCAATGGCTGCAGCTTCCACGTGTCACCCAAATACCAGCCGCTGGACGCCATCGGTCAGGGCTCCTATGGTGTCGTGTGCTCTGTGCTCAACACGGAGACGAACGAGAAGCTGGCGATCAAGAAGATCACGCCTATGGCTGGTGATGAATGGGACGCTACGCACACGCTGCGTGAGATCCGCCTCATGCGCTGCCTTGGTGCTCACGAAAACGTACGTCCGCTCTGCTTCTCCCTTGCCTACTGCGACCCAAAGCTTCGTCCACTCATTGTAGCCACATTCCTTTGTATTCTGGTGGATAGATCATCTCGCTCAAGGACCTGAGCATGTGCCAGGAGAAGGACGAGCTCTATATGATGATGGAGCTGGCTGACACGGACCTGCACCGCCTCATCCAGAGCTCCTGTCCGCTCACGGAGGGCCACATCCGCGTGATCATGTTTCAGGTGCTCTCGGGTGTCAAGGCCATGCACGATAATGGTGTACTGCACCGTGACCTCAAGCCAGGTAACCTGCTGCTCAACAAGGACTGCGAGCTCAAGATCACGGACTTTGGGCTTGCACGCATGACGCCCAAGGAAGCGCAGCTGGCTCTCGAAGTCGCTCCCGTTGATGGCGTGTCTCCTATGACGGAGTACGTCGTCACGCGCTGGTACCGACCACCAGAGCTCATGCTTGCGCCTAATGGCTGCTACGACGGTGCCGTGGACATGTGGTCCGTGGGCTGCATCCTTGGCGAGCTAGTGTCACGCAAGCCTCTTTTCCCAGGCACCGACTTCATGGACCAGCTCACGCGCGTCTTCCAAGTGCTGCCAGTGCCAGAACCCGAAGCACGCGGCTACACCATTGAGAAAGATGCACTCAAGTTCCTCTCGTCGCTGCCACCACCGATCCCAGGAGCTTTGGAAGCCAAACTGGGCAACCCCGGCGCACAGGCACTCGACCTGCTGCGTCGAATGCTCTGTTTCAACCCGAAGGAGCGAATTTCGGCCGATGAAGCACTGGCCCACCCCTTCTTCGACGGCGTGCAGGACGAATGGGGAGAGATTGCGCCTCTGCGCCTCGCACACTCGCTCGAATTCGCCTTCGAGGCGCAGTCGCTGCCGCTTGCAACGTTACGTCAGTACATCTGCGAAGAGGTACGCGGCTTCAACACCCGCCAACCTCAACAGAAGTCGAAGCAGAGTTCAGACACTACAACCGCCAATGTCACGACGGGCAACAATGACTCGAACCCGGCTGTGCTGGAGAACGACTACCCGGCCGGCTCGGGCTTCACACTCAAGGCCTGCGACTTCAATGTGCCTCCCAAGTATAAGCCTCTGCAAGTGCTGGGCGAAGGCTCCTACGGCATCGTGTGCGCCGCGACGGACACGACGAGCAAGACGAATGTAGCTATCAAGAAGATCACACCGATGGCTGGAGACGAATGGGATGCCAAGCACACCCTGCGTGAGATCCGCCTCATGCGCTACTTTGGTCAGCACCCGAACGTGCGTCCGCGTCTCGAATCGGCTCTTCTTCTGCTTGCGTTGTCGTTGTCTGGTGGTTCTAACCCCTGCTCGCTCTTTATCCCTGGTTGATATCCTACAGATCGCGTCGCTGCAGAACCTAAGCACATGCATCGAGAAGGACGAGCTCTATTTAATGATGGATCTCGTGGACACAGATCTGCACCGACTCATCCAGAGCAAGACCAAGCTGGAAGAGGCCCACGTCGCGTACGTCCCCATCCTCCACCATTTTTGCCTTGCCCTTCACTCCCTTCCTTCGCTTCAGATGTCTTCAAGTTTCTCACAATGCCTCTTTGGCTGATTTATCGTTGTACTGTTCTCCAGTGCCATCATGTATCAACTGTTGTGCGGCGCGCAGACCTTGCACGAGAACGGTGTGCTGCACCGCGACCTCAAACCGGGCAACATCCTCGTGAGCAAGAACTGCGACGTCAAGATCACAGACTTTGGACTCTCACGCTACATTCCACACGGTGAGCGTGGGGTCGAGGACGGATCCGACGCAGTCGATGGCGAACAGCAGCAACAACAGCGTCAGCGTGCGGCTGACAAGACACAGGCGCTCATGACTGAGTACGTGGTTACGCGGTGGTACCGCCCGCCTGAAATCATGCTTGCACCCACGGGCACCTACAATGAAGCCGTAGACATGTGGTCCATTGGCTGCATCTTCGGAGAACTGCTCAACCGCCGGCCGCTCTTCCCAGGCTCGGATTTCCTGGATCAGTTGTCTCGCGTTTTCAGTGTACTTCCCGTGCCGCCACGCGAGAAGCGGGGATATGAAGTAGAGGGTGATGCGTTGGCCTTCCTTGAGAGTCTACCGCCGTGCTCACCGTCGGCGCTGAGTAAGACCTTCCGTCACGCGTCTGCCGAGGCCGTGAGTCTTCTTCGCCGCCTGCTGTGTGTGAACCCGGCACGCCGCATCTCAGCCAAGCAGGCACTAGCACACCCGTACTTCAAGGCCATCCGCTCGCAACTGGGCGAGCCACCCGCCTTCCGCGTTGCCAAGGCCTTCGACTTCGAGTTCGACTACCAGGACTTCTCGCTCGCACACCTTAAGGGTCTCATCCAGAGCGAAGTCAAACTGCTGCAGAAGGACGGTCTGGCTGCCCCAGTACCAGAGCTGCAAGCTCAAGCACAGGTTTCACGAGAGACATCCAAACCTGTAGCGACTACCGACGTGGTCTCTGAAGCCTCGCAGGCTGAAGAATCTGAGGTCGCCGTGGAAGCCACGAAACAGGAACAAGAGAGTGATGGCCAGGTCAACGATGGCGTTTCAGTCGCCATGAACGAGGCAACTGTTGATACCAACGAGACCCAAGATGACCGCTTGAAGGACCACCAGACAGAAGTGTCCTCCAACGACTCTGTGATGGCGTCTACGACTCCAAAGCCTCCCACAGCAACCACGAAGCAGCTGGAGGCACCAGTCGAGCCTCAGACAGATGATAGCGAACCAGCGTTCTCGGACTCCGAATCGGAAGGTGACAGACCCCGGGGTCAGCAGAACGACGCCGAAAGCGCGCAGCCGGGTCGTCTCAAACCCGGACACTGTCAGCCGACGGTGAGTGACCAGAAATCGAGGCTCGACCCGGCGTCTGAGGATGAAGCGGAGTTGCAACAAGAGCCCATCCACATTCCCACGGAACCCACTCACTCGATTTCAGCTGCTCCAGCACCTGTCGCCGTCAGTAGGGTCTCGAGCACCTCCACACATTCCCGTCGAGCTTCGCTAGCGTCCACCAAGACGGGTACTAGT
Source organism: Halophytophthora batemanensis (assembly GCA_023338225.1). Classification (NCBI taxonomy): domain Eukaryota; phylum Oomycota; class Peronosporomycetes; order Peronosporales; family Peronosporaceae; genus Halophytophthora; species Halophytophthora batemanensis. The sequence goes on from JAADYK010000417.1 coordinate 18,329, forward strand.
GGCCTCGTACGTCCCAAAAGTGCTGGCGCTACGCGTCGCAGTTCCACTTCGGGCAACGTGACGAACAAGAACACCACAAACGGTATCACACACCGCTCTCAGTCGCGTGACGTGCGCGACGAGGACGACACAGCGTCCGTGAGCAGCGTAAGCAGCAACAACCGTCAGCACCACACACACACCAGCAGTAACAACGACAGTGGCAAGGTTGAATCCATCGAGCGCGGCGGGAAGTGGGGGCACGCACGCGCAGTCCCCTCGGGCTCGTCCGCCACGGCTAGAACTACCTCTTCGAGACTCTACCGCTCCACTCTGCACAGCTCCTCTACCTCCTCGCTCAACGGACCTGGTGAGCGTCGCAATGGTCTGGCCCAGCCTAGCAACACTGCTGCTCGAGTACCGACGACCTCGCGAATCCCGACATCCAGCAGAAGCAACAACCAGCTCAGTGCGCGAGGCTTAGACACAAACGACCAGGACTCCGAGAAGATCTCGTCCTCGCGTCGTCCCGAGCGTGTGACTCCCATCGCATCCACATCTACAGCGCCAACTCAGCGACGACAGTCTGGAGTCAGCGGTCTCGCGCGTGTGACTCCCAGGACGTCCCTCACCGCTTCGAGCAGCTCGTCATATTCGCGGAAGGAATCACTGCCAGAAGGATGGATCCGACGCACGCACTCCAAGAGTGGACGCGAGTACTTCTACGATACTCTCAACAAGGTATCGTCCTGGAAGCTGCCGTCGAAGCACCAGCCTCTGGACAACATCTTCGCTGCAACCCCCAGCACGTCCATCTCCACGACTTCTCATGCACCACAGCGGCAGCGCTCAAGTGCCCAGGTTTTGGCTGGAACATCCTCATCCTCATCCTCACCGTCGGACGCACTTACACCTCAGTCGTACTCGGGTCGAGGCTCAGGAGGTACCACGATCTCCTCGAGTCGCCGCTCGGAAGGGAGGCCGCAGTCCACGTTGCCGAAGGACTGGGCACGTCGCACAGACCCTAAGACGGGCCGCTTGTTCTACGTGAACCTCGTCACGAACCGGTCATACGCGAAGCTGCCGTCCGCCGTCTCAGCTGCCATGCTCAACGTCGGACGCGAACACCACTCGGCGGCCAGCAGACGCCAAGCGGCTGAGCGCAAGAAGGCCACCGTGCCACACAGCCCGCAGTTTTCACAAATGTCGTGGCAGCGCAAGAGAGTGCCGGCCACCGACGACTAATGACACCCCGCGGAGTAGCTACCACAGACGCAGACGTTGCCCCTTCCTTGTCGCTCGTGGGGTCTCCAAGCCACCACGGCAGAAAGCTAACCATTATCAAGCTTTTCCCGTTCCGCAATACATCTTCGATGCTCTTTTTTCTTTGGCGTTCTCCGTTGTCCTCCATTGCCCTTGGCTTGGTGCATTCTGCAGCAGACAAAACATCAGTCAAATACACAGAGGTGTGGACAGGTAATAATGCAACTCGTTGCTCTCCTGAGTGTGATTGCTTCTTGTCTTGTTCAACGGCTGATCCCGATGTCTTGCTTGCACTGGCTTCAGGCATAAATGTATCGATATACCTGCCCGTCGTCCCAGTCAACGCACATATCGATTGTTGCTCAAGAGAAACACTGCTTAGGCTTCCGCGGAGTCCACCTTGGCGATCGTACGCGCGAGGATCTTCATGGCGTCCTTCATGTCGCTCAGCAGGCAGTACTCGTTGTCGCCGTGGTACACGGAGCTCTTGCCGAACCCCACAAGCGTCAGGTCGTAGCCCGCACGCTGCATGTCACGAACCAGCGGCAGACTGAAACAAACTCTGTTAGACGTCGATACAAAGGAAAACACACATCGGATGATACAACCTCCCTCCTCACCTTCCGCTGATGGAGAACGGCTTGGCCTCGCCCAGCACGTCCGCAATAGCAGCAGAGAGCGCTCTGTACAGCAACCAGCACGTCATTCAGTGCGTCAGAAACTGCTCTGCATCGCACAAGCTCCCCAGTGTAGTCGTATGCCTGACGTAGTATCTGACCCGTAGAACTACACCGAACCGCCCACGCAAGAACACTTACTTGTACCCGATCGAGTCGAGCGAGCAGGCAATACCCTCGTAGTAATTTTCCTCGAACACGAGCTCCAGCTTGCCGTTCCAGTTCTCGGCAGGTAGCGTGTACTTGGACACGGGGCCACGTTTGCCCTCCAGCGATGTGATGTTGGCGTTTAGATCATTCACAAAGGCCGTTATCTTCGCGATCATCTACAAAGTTGGTAGACAAATACAGGGAGAAAATTCAACGGTGATGAGACATAGCACGATATTATACTGACCAGATTCAGCAAGGAGACTACCAACCTCCTTCATGTCGTAGAACGGCGACAGGCGCACGTCGCCAGCGATCTTCACCCAAGGCGGACTGCACAGCAAAAGCACACATACCACGGCCCAATGAGCCCACAACATACGCAAAGAAAGAAATAATCCCCACTAAGAGCTGTACGTACATCTGGTTGAGGCCGTTGGTGGACGACTCCACACGCGTCGGTTTCATGGTCGACGGACACGAGTAGTTGTACTCTTTCTCTTGCGGCAGCGGA
>JAADYK010000418.1:0-20870 GCA_023338225.1 Halophytophthora batemanensis
CTGCTCATTCGTCCAATCACTTGGCAGCTCGCGGCACGACAGTCCCAGCACGTAGCAGCCGTCCTTGGCCAGACGGTCGGCGACGCTCTTGTAGTCGCTCGGGACGCTGCCTGGCATACTCAGCTGCTGCATGCGCTCGTAAGAACCCTTGCAGAACACAAAGAGCTGACCAGTTGAGCGGTTGCGCACCACGACGCTCATGGACATGCGGTGGTGGTCGAAGTCGTAGCGCTTGACGAACTCCAGCTCTTCGCCGGTGGGAGACTTGACACTCGGCTGACTGCCTTCCTTCTCCACAAGTTCCCAGCCCGTAGCTGAGAACATGCGAACCTCCACCTCGTTGCCCACAAGCTCGCCATCCAGAGATCCGACTGAGTGGCACGTGGCCAGCGCGGCCTGTAGCGTGGGTGAGGTACTCTTGGGCTCTCTAGTCATCGGAATGAAGGCGGTGTTGACCACGGGCTGCACGCCGATAAAGTCGAGTCCTTGCTTGGTGAGTGTACCAGTTTTGTCGAAGCAGAAAACGCGGATCTTGCCACAGAGTGTAATACGCTGTGCGTTGAGTGAGAAGATACCGCTCTTCTCCAGTCGAGCAGCAGCATTCACTTGCCCAACCGTGATGACCACGGGCAGTAGCGGACTCACGACGGCGGAGATCATGAAGATGCAGTAGCAGAAGGCCGTCATCTTGTTGGTCAGACCGCCGTTGCTTGTGAGGAAGCCGATACCAACCACGCAGGCCAGGATGGCGTAGACAAGCAGTAACGCGATGAGTGCCTTGAGGTGCTCGTCGTACTTGAAGCGCATGGGCACTGGGAACAAAATGGACTGGATCAACTTGCCCTTCGTGGTGTGTGCACCCGTGGTCTGCACCACTGCAAGAATCTCCTCATTGCGACCGGACGAGAGCGCGCGCGTGCCGGAAAATAGCGTGTGCTTCTTGCTGCGACCTTCGGCGTCGTACACCGTAGCGCTGTGGTCCGGTAGTGGGGACTTTTGCACAGGCATAGACTCGCCCGTAAGCATTGACTCGTCGCAGACCGTGGACCCACTCACAATGACGAGATCACAGGGTAAAACCCAGTTCTCAGACACCTGCACCAAGTCACCTGGTACCAACTGTGAGGACTCGAGCACAGTCCAGACACCATCACGGCACACCGTCACCTCTGTCCGGTAGCGGGTCATCCGCACGATGGAGGCCTGCATCTTGCGCTTGGAGTAGATGTTGATTATGGCCGTGCCAAGCACCACGAGGGTCATGATCACACCCATGTTCCAGTACGTGAAGTAGTACCAGACGTAGTAGCACATGATCTGGTAGATGTAGAAGAGTGTGAGGAACTCCTGCAGTACCGACTTGAGCCGAGACGGCATGGCCACATCTACAGCGTTGGGTCCGACAGTCTGAAGTCGTTGTTCGGCCTCCATGGAGCTCAACCCACCAGCTGCAGCTCTCATCTCGGCGTAGGTGCGACCTACAGACACTTCCGCAGGCACAAACCGCTGCGCAGAGTCATGGTATACGTATCGGAGATGTTGGAAGTCCACCACGCGCTTACCACCAATGATCTGGACGCGCACAGTCTCCTGATGTCCACCGAGCTTCCCGTCACTACTGAACCAGCTCTCAACCTTGGCCACCAACGCTGAGACACCCGTGCGATCAACCAGCATGATCTCCGTGTCATCACGCTTGAGCATGTGCACGTATTCGCACTTACCCAACGAGCAACGCACGCGGAAGAAGTTGGGAAGCTCACGCTGGCGGACGACGATCACTGCGAGCCAGACCGCCGAGAAGAGCCACACGAGGAAGAAGACTGTGGCGCTCGTGCTGGACGGGTCAAAGAGTCGCGGCGAGAAGTGGCCGTAATAGTCGCAGATGATAACCACTAGCAGCACGTGTAGCAGCACACTCGCCACCACGACGTACGCGAACACCTCACGACCAACCTTCGAATATGAGTAGCCAGTCTGGAGCACACGTTCCGATGCTAGCACTTGTGCCTGCGATTGCATGTTGGTGTCGCGGATCAGCGCGTACCGACTTCCAGTGATGATCGCCTTGAGTTCCTTGGTGCCACTGTTATTGGAGAGCTCGTCTACCGCTTGGTGCTTGCGGTGCAGCGCTGCGCGGTGCGCGTGCCATAAGCCCAAGACTGCAAAGCAGACCAGATATACAGAATAGATGGATACCATCATGGGCTCCAAGAAGCTGGAGACCTGGAACTCGCTGGATGTAGCATCATTCACACACGCGGCCTTCGCTTCCTCGTCGACACTGCCATCAGACAGCATGAGACTCGCACAAGCTGCTCCCACAGGAAAGGATGCGTTATTATTCCGTGGGTTGGAAAGTGACGTCCAGAAGACGGAGGCGTCTCGAGAATCCTCCACAAGCGTCGTGTTCTCCGAGCCGCACTGCAGCGTCTGCTTGAGCTCTCCCGTCTCACGGTCCACCACCACGGTCTGCACGCGGCACACAGTGCTCGGGTCGTCGTAAGAGAAGCTGGGCGAGTCCGGCGTGAAGCGTGTGTACGGGAAATTGACCTGGCGCGGCTGCGCCCAGCCAACCGCGTAGGCCTCCTCGTAGTCACCGCCTGAGGGTCGTCGGAACATGGTGAAGACCTCGCGCGTGCTAGCCGATGTAGCACAGCAGTAGTACTCGGGCTTATGGTGCTGTGGACATGCTGGGAAGTCCATCAGGTCGGCCGCTGCGTTTACCATAGTGGCGACCACGGCGACAGCGCCGACCACGAGCGCAATGGGCCAGCGCGCCATCGAGAAAGCCAGACTCGGGAAGCAGTCTTCTCGAGCTTGTGTCTATCTCAACGTTCTGCTTGGTCGCCACGAAGCAGAAAGGAGAATGGGGCAGCACTGGCAGCACTGGCAGCACAGTGCGGGTGTCAGCGTGGCAGGGTGAACCCAACGGAGCCCAAAAGTACAGGACAACAACTGGAAGGAGAACACGTAGTCCTAAAAGTGGTGCCTTCATCCCATTTGCTTCAGCTAGGTGCTCGGCCAGGAGGCGCACTCCAAAAGGTGTTGAAACGGACTGAAGCCGCGGGGAAGGATCGCTCGAAAACTGCAACGCTCTCAGGCACAGCCACTGCGTGTGCGCCTTTCCCGGTGGAGACTCATGGGGTTCACTTGGGTGGGTCTCCAGCGCGGAGAGACTCCGGCCACTTTGTGCTGGGCTCCCGAAAGCGAGTTCCGGGAGATGTGTGACGCTTACTGGCAGCACACGCGGCTCGCTGCTCTTCGGAAGACTCAAAACAGCATTTCTGGGTCAAGATGGCAATGGTAGCAAGTCCGATGCCATCGAGGACCCGGCACGAGGCGTTTCTGACTATTGCGACGCCCATTTTGCCCGAGCTCGCCACCTCTCGAAAACACGCACTGGGATGCTTGCATGTGTAACGCTGGCCTGAGATTGAGCACGCAAAGACCACACTCACGCCACCGGCTTGAACTAGGCTTCGTTCCACCAGCACACCCTTTCCGGCTGAAAGGTGTGGAGTCGACGCATGGAGCTGTACAGGCCTCTATGTGCTGCTCGGAAAGGTCAATCTCATGGGGCATAAGCGTGCAACCGGTTTTGTTTTGCGTTGCTCGGCTGCGCGGACGCTGAAGCACAGCAGCAATAATGCACGCGTCGATGCCAGCCATTTTGGCACCCGGTGGCCACTCAAGCAATGGATCATTCTTTGTCCGGAGAGGGAGGTGGCGACCTGGAGTCTGTCTCAGAGTCGCTTCTGGCACAAGCCGGGCCACTGGACAAAGACGCATGCATACTCGCCGACTGGCGAGACCCTAGCAGCAAGCGCACCCGCATCGCTCCATTCGGGACAGCGAGAGACGTGGATGCCCACCCAGCAGGCTTTGGCGTTGGCGTTGAGCGCCTCTGCGGATGGAGTCCCATGACCTCGCCGATGACCACCGTGGCACTGCTGCATCAACGAAAGCATGCACTGACGCGCCTGCATCCAACAGTGCTCTGCTGGTGCAGCATGGTCACGCCGTCAGCGCGCAGTCACCGAGCATGCCCTCAAGGGCCCAACTAGTATCATGCCCTCGGGTCAATGGCGAATGCAGTTCCTGGGCCAAGCACAAACACACCCAGAGCGTCGCCAAGCCGCGGTTGCGCCCTGCCTTTCCTCATTGCCACGCACGCTTGCTGTCACCTTCAAGTGCACCTCCCATTGGGCAGCGCCTGCTGGAGCCTGCTGGGGGCAGTCAAGTGGTCGTCTCCCCTCCGGAACGGCGCGCTGCGGACTCCCGGTGTCTGTTTGACTGTGAACGCGCTGGGGTTCCCTTGTGCTCTGCGCATTCGGATTGGTCGCAGCTACCGCCGCAGCCTCGAGGGATCCACCCACTAGCAGGCCTGTTCATTCTGCGCACGAGCGGGCACGGCATGATTTTGTATGCGTGGGCAGGAGCTGGTCGCCATCGGAGACTCCTCGAGTCGGCACTTTGCAATTTGCCCGCTTGTCGGCAGAGCGCCAACTCTTCTCGCTGTTTTAGCCAAGTACCTCGACTCGGAGCATGGTGTGCGAAGAAGTAGTGCCTTCGGGTGAGTGCTGTGGTGCTTCCCTTTCCGCTGCGGAGAACCTGAAGGGTGGCGGATCTGACTGCTGTTTTGGGATGCGTGCTGGCTCTAGAATATGGCTCCCTTGCGCTTGACGTGCACACGGCCAACGAGGCGGCCAAGCCGCAGCAGGACTCTCGCCGCAAGTGGCTCATGCTGGCGATCCTGTCCGTCCTATCTGCTGTGAACCAAGGAATCTGCTACTCGTATGCGCCCATTGCCAGCATCGTCGAGGATCGATGGGACTCACGGGTGAGTGCTCCAGCTTGTTGTGGCCGTGCAAGCAATACCAAGTGTGCTAAGCTAACCATCCTATCGTCTGTGTGTTGATACTGACGGACAGATCCACTCCACGAGCCTGGTGACAGTCTATTTCGTCTCGTACATCCCGTGCTCCTTCCTCGGTTCCTGGATCATGGACAAGAAAGGTCTGCGCTACGGTGTGCTACTCGGTGGCTTCTTGCAGGCACTTGGCGCCAGTCTGCGCTACGCCGGGTGCATATTTGAGCCTGGAACCGAGAGCGTCTTGACGATGTTTGGCCAGATCCTGGCGTCTGTGGCCATGCCTTTCATGGTGAACTCTCCGCCGGTACTGTCTGCGAATTGGTTCCCGTCCGAGATGCGCACGACATCCACCAGTGTGGCTGTCAACGCCAATGCCATGGGGATCGCGATCGTGTACCTCACCGCATCCTTTGTGGTGCAAGACGTAAGCGACGTGCCGGCCTGGAACTCACAAGTAGCACTGGTCGCGATCATCTCCTGGGCTGTGGGTTGTCTGTTCTTCCAGTCATTCCCTGAGTCGAACAACACGGTCGACTCTGTCCCAGACGTTCATCTGAGCGATGAGTACGACTGGAGTCAATGGCTCAACGCCTTCAAGCACAAGGGCTTCTGGCACACTGTGACCGTCTTTTCGCTAGCTGAGTGTGTGCTGAACGCCATGTCGGCCATGCTGGGCAAGTTCCTCAGTACAGCGGACTTCACCAAGACACAGATTGGGTTCGTGGGTGCCGCCTTCATTGTGAGTTCGCTCGTCGGGAGCCAAGCCATCAGTCAGTACGTGGATAAGCGACGCAACCACAAGTCAGCACTCCAGCTCTTCCTGCTGCTCACTGCTGCATCGCTGGCTGCCTTCCGTCTGGCGGATAAAGAACGCGTGACCTTGACTTTGGTGACTCTGGTCGTCCTCGGAGCCGTATTGGGTCCCTTGCAGCCCATCGTGCTGGAACTGGGCGTGGAGTGCGCCTTCCCGACCAGCGAAGCCACCGTCGCGGCACTGCAGCAGCTCTGCGGGAACTTCTTATCGGCGGTCATGGTGCCGGCGCTCTTCACGCTGCGCAGGACGCACAAGGACGCAACCGGACACGTGCCGCTCAAGTACTTCTACGCGAGTCCCGAGTGGATCATGGTTTTCATGACGACCACCACCTTCGTCGCCTTCTGTTTCTTGTGAGTTCGGTCTTGAGCTGACGACTCTCTCGGTTGCTGCGCACCTTCCTCCTTACTGATGTATTGTGTCATTCTGTCTGCTATGCGAATGCCCAACAGCGATGGAGAGTACAAGAGGTGTGAGCACGAAGATAAGAGCCTGAAGAGAGCGGCATCGAGCTCACTGAGCGACGAGCCGGCCAGAAAATCGATCGAGGCACATTGGAGTCAGCGCACTTCGTCCAGTTCCAGCTCGAGTATCAGCCTCAGTGCGACGTCGCAGGAGGAGAGCGAACGCGAGCCAGAAGTAGTGTAGCGAGTTTATCCACAGAAGCAGCAGCTCGCCGTCGTGCTTACCCGCTTGACCGAGCAGCAGGCAAAGCTAGAGACTTCATCGCTCGGCCAAATGAATTTATACACACCACTGCGCATGCCCGTGCACACTCCAATCAAGCCAGCCGTTGCTGAGGCAAGGCAGACTGGAGAACCCCGGGCTGCGAAACGCTCCCCACAGCGAAAGGCCGGCAAATGCGCCAGGATCGCCAAGAGAGAATAACTGAAACCAAGATCGCCGCACACCCTGCAGCTCAAGAATGTGTGCGTCTAGTGCGCCGTCGGTGTTGGTCCGGGCCATCAACTTCGTGGTGCTTGCCGGGCGCCCTCGCACCGAGATGATTGGCACCTGCGGCTGCCTCGCTGTAGCATTAACAGTGCCGGCGAGCAGCTTCAAAGCAGCTCCGACGCCGCAGCTCTCCGACCTGAAGTGAAGGAGCTCGGCCTGGGCCAACACGAACCGGCGTCAACTTGCACTTCGAGGCGACGTGGCCCGAGATGCTGGGTCATCAGAGAACACGGCACTCTGCACGGCAGCGTATGCTCGAGACGAGAACCACCCGGCCGACGTGCTTGCGTAATGCACCGGAGACAACCACTCGAATGTTGGATGGAGAGAGTAATCGCGATCCACTGGATTGCATGATCCCTCGATGTTGACGCGAAGACATGGCTTGTGCTGCCCACTCGTGCCACATCCTTCCACTTTCACTTTCCTAATCACTTCACCCTTTCGCCACTGGCCTCGAAGCCTCGCTGAGATCTCTCACTTCTGCTTTTGCGTTGCTGTCCATCATGAGCTTCCTGCCCGCGTCTGAAGACCTGTATGAGCCCGCCTTCATGTCTGAAGTGCTGGATCTGCTATGCTTCGAGGACGACTGGCAGTCCAGTCCCACGACTGCAGACGCGCTTTGCAGCAGGGGTTTCAACGTCGCCGTCGAGGAGGCGACGGACTCTCAAGGCGACGAGAAAGCTCCTGCCAAGAAAATGCCAATGCCCACGAGGAAACGCAAGCGCCCAGCTCACACTCGGATCAGCTCCAAGCACCGCATCGCAGCACTGCGGCAGGAGGTCACGGCCCTGGAGGCGGAACTCGCGTGCCTCCAGCTCTCCACCAGTCTGACAGCTCTAACCAGTGCTCCACCTCAAGAGTTCGCCGGCTGGGAAGACGTCGCCATGCACCAAAGTCTGGAGCGCGAGCGAGCCGAGGCGCAGAATCAGATCCTACGCAGCCAACTGGCGAAGCAGTACGCGGCTACAAAATCTCTCTCATGCATAGTCCACGACTGGGATCGGTGGACGCAGCAGTCCGCGTACGACTTGCTGCGTGCATGAAGCGTCCTCATAGCGAAGATAAATACATGCACGCATACACAGAACTCTTTCAAGTCGACTGTACAGATTCAAATACACAAATGCAAGGCGGGTTGCCGTGGCGACTACGCTCGGCTCTGGCGCTTGAGCGCCTGGTCCAGCAGGACGTTCTCGATCATCTCGTGACTGGCTGAGATGTTGGCAGCCGTGGAGCTCATGACGAACTCGGTCAGAGCACCCGTCTTGACGTCATCGTTCAGACGCTGGTCGGACAGATCCGGTGTGATGATGTAGCACGTCTGCAACAGCGTAAAGTCATCGGTGGGTTCGCCGTTGCGGCTACGGCGAGGCTTACAGACCACGTAGCCTTTTTCCTTGAAGTGGATACCGGCGAAGCGCTTGTTGGAGAACTCGAGCGGGTCAATGTGCGAGTGCCAGACGATAACCACGCGGTCTTCCTCCACGTAGCGACGCAGGATCTGCTTGACCAAGAACTGAGCCGTCGTGTTGGACTTGGCGTCGCACATTTCCATGCCGAAACTGTCGACAATGGAGTCCTCCGTGGTCTCCAGCGGGCCAGCCGTCTTGGAGTGGTACCACCGATACGGCAGATCTCTCGTGCCCTTAAAGTGCTGCCACACAGCCTCGCCCGTGTCGTGTATGCCGAAGGGTACCAGTTTGTTCTCGAAGATCTCGAGATACATGCCGTTCACGCCATCGCGCACCTGGGCGTCGCTCTTCGGCTTCTCCGTGCGTCCCAGTCCGTTGGCTTCAAACACGGCGTCCACTTCTAGGTACGAGGCCTCAATACCAGCCAGCAGTTCCTTGAAGATCTCCACGTCATTCGCCGTCGTCTTGGGGACTTGGACGCGCTTAGTACGCTTGTTACTACCGCAGGTCTCCATGGCGTGCAGTACGGTACGTTTCTTGAGCAGTGCTTCGAGGCTCTTGGCGATCTTGAGCTGGCCTTCTAGAACCTCTTTTAGTCGCATGTTCTCGCTCTCCACCTTGACACGGCGTTCCAACTGCCGTGCACACATCTTCTCCCAGACGTGGGGCATGTCGTCGTCGTCCAAACGACTGCTGCTGGAGGATACGGGCGAGGGTGGACGTGCTAGGGCTTGGTCGTCCGCGCTGTAGTCACTACTGTCGCTGCGCTGTGCTTTGGTGGCACGCAATCGCTGCACCTTGAGTTCCATGTCTTTGACCGTCTTGCGAAGGTACTGCAGCTCTAGCTTGCGCTCATCGCGAGCCTTGTTGGGATTGTAGCTCAGCGGTTTCTTGCGCGTGTACTTTTTCTTCTGCTGCTTCTTGCTTCCAGTCGTTGAAGCAGCCGCTGCAGCCTTGCTGGACACACTTGGCACGAGCAAACCGCCTCCAGTCGTCTCTGCAAACGTGTTCGGCACAGCACCAGAGACTGGGAACTCGAGCGGGAGCGGCAGTGTCGGCGCCAGCTGCACACCGGGAGCCAGAGCTACGTGGCTGCGCTTGGAGCCGCACGCAGGAGACCACGGGGCCAGGTTCCTCTCCTCCGAGTCGTCGCTGTCAGTAGAACTGGCGGTGCTGTCCTTGCCCGAGCCGATGGCCAGCATGAGCGTGTTTGTGCTCGCGCTCAGCGCGTCCAGCAGCTCCGCCGCCTCGGGGTCGTCCAGCGACGGCAGCCCCGCGCCGTCATGCACCGCCAGGCGGTTCGCCTCGGCGTCGATGAGCGATAGCGCCGCCTCCAGTGTCTCGTTCCCGTCCTCTTCCAGTAGGAACGTCATGCTCACTCTGGCTTGGTCTCCTGCTTGCCGCTTGGCGAGTGAGCCCAAGTGTCAGCTTGACAAGCATCGAAAGTCGCAGTTGACTGGGGCTGAAATGGCGAGCGGAAAAGTGGGTTGATTCTCTCTTTCTTTTAGTATTGATTTCTCGGCAAGTTCTTGCAGCGTTGATGGGTGGGCAATTTACGCTGGTCACGTGTAGTCAGCCACGAGAATGTTCCAGAAACGACGTCAATCGCCGCATGTGCGATAAGTACAGTGCTGGCAGAAAATATAAGTCCCTTGGGTTTTCGCGTTTTTATCCAATAAAGAAGCTGTTTTCAACCAGATATTCTACCAATCAATTTGCGAAACCAAGACGCGTCGAAGTCAAGATAGGGGAAATCGGCCCAAATCTGCACAGTATAAGGTGCAGGACCAACGGCGAAACAAGATAAGGAAAGCACTATTACGCCACAACTGCCGTTAATACGTTGTCTTCCTGCCAGGAAGCTCCAGCACCTACCCAACTCGCTTTGACATCGATTTGATCCGCTTGCCGAGCTCCACCTGATCGAGCCTACCTCACTCCAGCTTGACTGCGGCGATGAGCTGCTCACAGCCTCAAAACCGCCGTTTACAGGCGTAGACACGCCGCGCCAGAATACCCCAGAGGCTTTCTATGGAGTTCAAATCCTGTGACTTGGTCGGCTAGTCCAGAGTCGTGTTCTTCTTTCGAAGCCATGCCACCGAGTGCTGTGACACAAGTGTGGACGCATTGCTCTGCTGACAAATGGAAGCCCGGGGCATAGCGAGTCGTTGCACATGGCAGCAAGTGATCTTCGAGGCTCATAAGGAACGCGAGCGTTGACTTGGCCGCCGATGTGAAAGCTGCACAGATCGTCACAGACCCTCCGCCGTGTTGCCACTGCGAGAAGATCTTTTCATTTTTGAGTAAGTCATGTCAATATCACTGCAAGCCATCAGGGACATCAAGGTTAGGTTTCTTCTCTTCAGAGAAGGTTACCTCATGCCATTTAGCTGGCCACGCTTGACACTTCCGTGCCCACTCGAGACGCACTTGCTTGTGAGAGGTGGGGCTCGTTTTCGCTTTACGTACTTGGTTGTTGAGCAGTCCGCAAGCAGCTGACAGACACAGCGTCCGCGAACAACCAAGTCCAACTTGCTGACAAGCAGCACAGAAATGAGCTTCCCTGCGTGAACCTTCCGAAGCAGGCGGCGAGTGTCGGATTCGGTCAGTTTGGGCGGTCTTCCTGGTCTTTTGGCGGTGCTGTGCGCGTCTAGTTTCTTCGAGTCGTTGCTCACAAGCGTTTTGGACTGCCCTATTGTCTTAGCAATCTCGCGTTCGCTCTTGTTGGCGCTCGCAACCTGGTCGATGCATCCTTCCTCTTGCATGGTGAGTCAGTGTCTTCTAGGCATCTTTGTAATGGAAACAAGCCACCAGGAAGTCATCTGCAGTTAAAGTATGCATGCACTATGGAATGCAATGAGCACCTCAACAGCAGCAAATAACGCATCTAAGATCGTAAGAAGCGCTTTCAAACGTACCGATCTCAAACTTGCTCTCAGGGGCCAGAGGTGTCTAATTCTGTTGGTGTGTAGCCTCTTCGCGCGCCTCGAGCTCCGCCTGCTCTCCTCGTTTACTCACGACAAGGACGAGATCACTGTTCGCTGCGCGCTAGGGCACAGCTTCGCCACCGCAGTCGACTACCTCCGCTCGTGTCCGCGCTGCCGCCGCTCCGCCTCTGCTAGCGAGTCCACCATGGCCTGGGTCCTAGAGGGACTGACCGGACTCCCATGGGTCTCAACTCGTAAGGAACTGGTCACCGTCCTAGAGCTGGACTCCTGGTGCGCCTTGCTGCAGATGGCCTTCGAGCTACAGGGGGCCAGCATCACTTCGTGTCTGAGCGTGGATGACCGAAGACGAGTTCCAAGACCTGCTGATGCCCGACGCTCGCAAACGAGTCGAGGCTGAATTCAAGAGCATTTGGCTTGCAACGATCGAGGACGGCGAGTTCAGCGATATTGTGCTGCAGACGGCGGCCGCTCTAGCGGGGTCTGGCCTCCCTGATCCTCCTGCGCTCGACTTTGTGCCGATGAAGAGAGCCTTCCTCGCTCACTGAGATCGTGTGCTCGCCAAACCACCGAGAGATGGTCGTCCAGCCGTCCCTGGCCGCCCCAGAACTCCTGTATGAAACCACCTTTCCGACGACCCGAACGCACTGCACCAGTCGACGACAAGGTGCTGGTACTGTTTGCACGAGGTGCAGCACAACCGCCGTACGAAGGTGGCTACACGGCCCCTTGCTCGCGAGTGCGCTGCGTTCTCTCGTTTACTGGCTGAGGCGCCGCTGAGTCTCTGGCCTACGTGGGCTCGTCATGTCTGAATACAATACTGTTTGCCTTGTGTGTCTGGTGTCTGCGTGCCCCTTCTTTCAACGTGAACTTTGTGAGCAAGATCACGCGTAACGAACAACCGCGGAGTAGGCATCTCCAGCCACCCGGACTCCAGGAGTCCGAGTGAGTAGGTGTTCATTCTCCATGTAGATACTGCGCGCGGCGTTCACGTCGCGGTCGAGCGTCAGGGTCCTTGGGCCATCCGCCTAGAGCGATCGGAGCACTTATGGCCTTGAGCGGCCGGGATCCATGCCTTCCCTGCATGCTGGTCCGCCGACCATCACGTCTGCTGCGCAAATTACGCGCCAAAACGGGAGTCACCGAATCCAGAAGGAGCTTCGTCGGATGTGTGACATGTGCGGTGAACAGGCTTGAGATGCCTTCGTAGCCCTCCCACTTGCATTGCTAGCATTGCTGTGGTCCGTTCGAGTGCTTTTTCACCGATCTGCAGCTCTGAGTGACGTCGGTGGATCTCAAAGAACCGGGAGATAGTTTGTGCCAGCGCGGTTTCTGTGGGTGTTCAGTGGAAGACCTGCACCCATATGAAGAAGCACTTGTGTGTGTTGCATAAGGAGCGTGTTGACTAGAGGTATGTCAACTTCCGCATCATCCACGCCTGGATCTGCAGTGGCGGTGCGGCTGCAAGCAGGTTGCAGCCTGGAAACTCGATGATGGGAAATGCAGTCGAAGGAGCATCTTCGACTGCAGTAGCCCAATGGCCACAAAGACGGCTATTGAATCTGGCAGCCTAGCTTTGCTTTACATTGTTGGTGGTGACTGCCGCTGCCTCGCTTTGCCAGAAGCAAGAACTACCGGCACTTACAATGCTAGCCAGCTCATGGACTCGCACCTCCAGAATGTGTCTTCAAGTTTAGGAGTAAACCGCATGAGTCCACAGCAGTCTCAGGAAGTGAAAGCCAAATGCAGAATGCAGAATGCAGAATGCAGAATGCAGAATGCAGAATGCACACACCGCCCACGCTTCGCTCCGTCCCCGTCTGTCCCCACCGACGCACATCAGGATCACGACGTCATGCCAGTCAGAGCGTGCTGCTGCGGCTGCAACTCGATCGGGTGGCTACTAGCCAAGGCCCCCTTCTCCCTCTGAAGATCTTGATCCATCTTGCGGTTGCGAATCTGCTGCGCACTCAACTTGCGCTTGAGAAGCGGTCGCAGAGGCAGCGCCCAACGAGACGTGCGTTTGCTCTTCAGTGAGCGAGTGCGGTCACGGGAAGCAGCAGGCTCGGGCACTGTGACGCCAGCCGTAGGCGGCAGTGGCGCCGAACTCGGGCGACGACTGCTGCACGCTGTGTGGCGGGCACGCGTGCCGACCGCCAGTTCAGCCAAAGCTTCCGCAGGCGAGCGCGAGCCGCTTGCCTCGTCGTCGCCACTTTCGTTATTGAACACCAGACACTCGCACACGACGCACACCTTCTGGGGTCTCACGAGCCCGTGGAGGGGAACGGGACGACGCTTGCTGCTCACACACTGCATGCAACAGCTCTCACGACAGTGGCGACAGTGGTGGCGGCGGCGGTGCGGCGCACGCTGGAACGACTTGCCACACACGTAGCAACTCTTGCGCTTGGTGAACGGAGGCGGTGTCGAGGTAGGAGCACCCGCTTCAGCGTCTTCTTGCACTGGACCAGCAGCACCGGCTACGCCTTCTTCTTCCATGCACTGCTGTTCATACAAGGCTGTGGCCAAGTCGCGCTGCGCCTGTGTACGCGCACGCCTCTGCTTCTGCGCACGACGAAGCGTCTTTTTGTGGCGGCGCGCCTTCCGCTTGCGGTTCTTCTTGGCCTTGTTGAGCATCCGCGTCGTGTGTTTGCGCACCTTCTTGGCCTCACGACGCACCTTCTTGGCTTCCCTGCGCTCGGCGCGCAGGTGCTTCTCAGCTTGTTTCTCCTCGCTCTTGAGTGCGTCGCGCGCGCGCTTCTGCTCAAGCTGGCGCTGCGCGGCCGCCAGTTTGGCCTGCTTCTTGGCCTCCTTGACCGCGAGCTTCTCCTGCTTCTGCCGAGTCTTGCGCGCCGCCTCCGCGCGCTTCTTCTGCTTCTTGGCCTCCTTCTGCAGCTCCTTCAGTCGCTGCTTGTCCCGCGCCTCGCGCGCTTTCTCCTCCTTGCTCTTCTTCTCTCTGCCAAAGAGCGCCATGGTGGCTTTGTCGACGGGCAGGATTCTAGTCTACTTGCGGTCTAGCTGGCAACTTGCCAAGTGGCAGGCGGAAGACTCGAAAGGGGAAACCTGCGAAAGGGTGACTGGCAACGGGGCGGACCACATCAGTCAGGGAGCTTCAACACTGCCACTATTGGCGGGGTATGCGGTTCCAAAGGCCGCTGGCAGCAGGCAACTGCCGCGTTCGCGAAGCCGCTGTCTATCGAGTTGGACGGGGTATCAACTCTAAATCGAAGTGATAACCAAGATGAGCAGCGGTTTACTGTAGGTGCGGTATGGGGTCCAGCGATTCCATCGCGGGCAGTCTGCTAGACGACCAGCACGACAGCACGTGGACTCAAGCTGCGTGCTCACCGTGCCCAAGCTTCAAACTGTGGGCCGTGCTGGTCGAATAGCTGAATCTTGAAGCGGTGCCAATCTGATCACACCCCCGGATGAATCCAGCCAAACCCAAATAGTAAACCTGACGGCCAGACACACGCTAGCCGAGGGAATCCTGACCCAGCAGTGAGCCTCTCGTCGAGCGAGTCTGCGGGCCAGATTGATCTCCACGGTATGGCCCAGGGCGAGATCCTTCTCGGTAAGTTTGAGATTTAAGGACAGGCGTTGGGGTTCACTTCAACGAATGCAGGCTACGGTTCAGCTGCTAGGATGATCTTACAAGCTCTCTCTGGCCGGAAGAAGTTCGCGCAATGAACTCGAGCCGCTTGAAACCCCGGGTGGAGAGCGCTGGCTCGGACGCCGTTCTTCGTTCTGGTGGCAGTGCAGGCAGAACCAACGCTTGTCTACGCGGCGTCCGCGTGAGCCTCCCGCAGCTTCTTGAGACGGCCGACGAACTCCTCAAAGTCCACGTAGCAGCCCTCTAGGTGGCGGGTCGTGTTCACCGCGTTGTAGGCGGAGCGACCGTGCATCATGCGACGGTTGTTGAAGACGAGCATCTCGCCCTCCTGTGCGCGCCAGTGCAGCAGATTCTCGGGACTGCGGGTCTCGTTGGCAAAGAGCTGCAGGGCCGCGTAGAGCTCCTTGGCGTCGACTCCCGCAGTCGGGACGATCGGCGCAATGAGCGCTTGGTTGAACCGCATCTCTTTGAGAGATCCGTCCGCATTGAGCGCAATGACGGGACCGTCGAAGCGGTAGTAGTTCTTCTTGCTGGAAAAAATGTGCGTGATTGGCTGCGTGGTGAGAAGCTTGAAGGCCTCCGGGTTCTCCCGACGGATCTTCTCGGCCACGAAGAAGCCGTCCACCATTGTGCTGAGTCCACCCACGAGCTTCTCCGCCTTGAACTCGAGGCAGTGCAGGAACTGCAAGCCGGGCTGCGCGTCGCTGAAGCACAGGTCGGTGTGCGGGAATAGCTCTCCGCCCGTGAGTGAAAGGCTGGTAGGGTCCGGGGTGCTCTTGACGTCCCAGGAGCTCTCACCCCAGAAGGAGTTGCGGATCACGGACACCCGGCGGCCGACTTCTTCCACGCGTTTGGTGCCGTACGGGACACCCTCAAGGATCGTGAACCCGTACGTGTTGAGCGTCTCGAGCCAGCTGAGCACACCGGCGTCGTCCTTCATGATGCTCTCGTAGGACACACGCGGGAGGTTGGGCAGGTCGCGCTTGAGATCGGCGACGTTCCAGAGCTTGTAGCTGAGCTCCTTGGGCTCCTCGGAGAATCCAGAGTACTTTTCCAGGAAGGTGAATGGGATCTGAGACTCATGTGCGTCGTCAGTGGCCCAGGCAATGCCCAGCACGGCCTTCTCCACGTCCACAGAGACTTTCTTGGGTCGGATGTCCAGCGGGATCGAGGCTGAGTTGAGGATGCGCTCTTCAGCGACAGCGTGGTAACACTCGGAGCAGCGGCAGTTATCGCGCAGCCAGATGTGCAAGAAGGCACTGCAAGATGCGGATCCAGCACGACCAGAACTCAGCGTTAGTGCAGCAGTTGCTGGACGATTCACGAGAGCGGCATGCAACTACCTGGTCTTGCCGTTCTCCCACGTGACTTGAACCTGCTCGGGGGCGATCTTGGCGTCAGTGATGGCGACCATGGCGAGTACGAAGAGGGGTGCGAGGTGCTGAGGGCCGTTGTTGCAGTGCGGAGTAAATTCGCGAATGAGCAGTAGCGACCACTGCAGAAGTCACTGGTTGGGTCGCCCTCACAGACGTCCAATGCACCAGGAGAGCGTCTCAAGGACTGTGCAGCACCTGCAAAAGGAGCAAGGGCAGGCTAGCCCACTGCGAGTTCAAGCGCGTCCCTTGTGATGCAGACCCATTGGCCAAAGTGGCGCCGAGCAGACTGCTGCGGGCGGGATGTCATGGATCCTCCCAAGCGCGACCCGCAACGGAAACTCACCAGCCAGTGCGTGCTGCGCCTTTGCACGCGCTGGTATCCTCCGGAAGCTTCTAGACAATCGGTAAACGTGGCAGGCTCGCGTCCTGGGGTCGCCAGCCCCGCGGCTTCCGGGGCAGCATTGCAGCTCCTTCCCGGGCTGCTTCGCTGGCCACCATTCCCGTCCGGCCCGAGCCAGCAAGTTGGTCCAGGTGGTGATGCGTGAGCATTCATAGGGACGACCCCCGGTCTGACGTCGTGCCCATCTCAGGAAGGGTGCGTCCGCCATGGGGGCGACCCCCCGTCCCGCCCGGGACTTCCGTCCGCTCGTCATGGGGGCGACCCCCGCTTCCGATCTTGAAGTTGTATCGGGAGGGGTTGGCACCCCCATGACGGTCATAGGGGTGCCCCCCCCTCCGCCGATTTCGCCTCTGCGCACGTGCAGACGGGAGAAAAGCTGGACGGCAGCTGGCCGGCTGAGGCGCGGGAAGATGCAGCGGCGCTCCGGCTCCGCGACGCGGGTCCGGCACATAGATGCCGAGCTGCCGGCGAAGTGACTACCGAAAGCCGCCTGGACCTTTGCCTCGCTGCAACCTGCTTCGCGGCTTGGCCTCTCGGCCATCTTGCGCTTCAGTGGCGACAGCAGAGAGCTCGGAGGTCGGCCGAGGACTCGCAGCTGCGAGGCCCGGAGCCACGCGCGGTGAGTCGGGCCAAGTCGCTTCCGCCCCGAGCCGGGGGTTGTGAGCGGAGCCAAGTTGGGGAGGTTCGCCTCGAAATGCGCTCTGCCTTTGCTTTGCATGGGGCTGGCGGAACACGGCATCGCGAGCCGGAGGAAACACGCCGTGTTTGTGGCCGCCTAGTCCTCGTTGCCCAGCAAAAGAAGTGGCGGTGGGGGCATGGAGCAACACGGCGACTTCGCGTTTAACTTGGGCTCAAAAGGGGCGATCGCACCGTTGTGGCTCACTTGCTGGCTCGCTTGGGCCCTGCTGTTGATGATGGCCAAGGGCGACGCAGGTATTCTCACCCCGCACTTCCAACTGGGCCCTGATCAGACTGCGTTGGAAGGCGTGGCAGCCGGCGCGAGCCACTTAGCCATAACGCAGGACTGCAATTCCGGCTGAGGGCGGTTGCCCCGGACCCAGCCTGCAAACGCGCAGGAAGACTTCATCCCGATGGGATTCCTTTTCGCAAGGAAGAGCCGCTCCTCAAAACCGTGATTTGTTGATCGATGCTCACGCCGAGCACAGACGTCTGGGCCCGCCTCCTCGCTCTCGGACCCAACAAGCGCGAAAGTTGCGCTGCCTCCCGCTCCTTGCCGTTCTCGAGGCGCGGCCGAGTCGTCTAGCGTCAGCGTCAGTCGCGGTTCGCGAGGTGGCCTCGTCCCGCTGTCCTTTGTGCGCCCATCTGGGTTGCGTCGCGGCGATGTCCCCCCGGCTGTTGCTTGATACAGCGAATCGCTGGCTGCGGTCCTCATCACTTCGCCCGTGTATTGCGGGCGGTGCTCACCGTGTTGCTGCGCCATCACAAACACGCCGTGCACTCCCACCAAGTCGGCGCCCAGCTACTGCAGAAGCAGCAGATCCATCGCCGAGTCTCCTTGGAGGTCCCCATCGAGGCGGCACGGCCAATTCTCCGCGCGATCGCCTCAAGTCGGGTCATTCCGCAAATTGCCGCGCCGCGCACCACACCTCCACTCGACTCTGACTGCTCCGCCTCAAGATCCGGAAGAAGCTCAAGAAGGACGACCATGCGATGGCTGCAACGGTCACTCGCGGCGCTCGCGCTGACTGTCAGTCTGCCTGCGCGGAAGCCAGGCGTGCACGCTGAGCAGGCCAACCAGCTCGACTTTGCGGCTTGCCCGGCCAGTCACAACCCGGAATACTACTGCTGTAAGTACTCGGAGACGGACATGGAGGTGTTCACCAAGTACAACCGGCCCTCGGGCGGCGACTACGAGTCGTACTACACGAAGGGCTGGAACGAAGGCCGCCGCGTGAACTACCCGTACCACAAATTCACGCCCGACTCGCCTACGTACTACTACAACCAGCCTGACACGATCTGCCGCATGCAAGTGGTGGTCACGGACTTCTCCACGGGTGCCATGACGTACGAGCTGCAGTGTGCGGACACCAATTCGTCGCTGATCGCCGATTCGCTGGACGACACCATCTTCTATACATCGCCCAGCAACTCACGTAACAACAACGCGTCCTTCCCCATCGGCGCGCAGTGCTCGAGTCTCATGCTAGCCGACGGCTCCGTGAACTCTACGGCACAGACGCTTTGTGCTTCGTCCTCTTCATCCGTCACACCGCAGTTTACGACGTACGGAGAAGGGCGGCTACTGCTTATCTACTTCCTCTACCTGGCCGTGTTCGTGTTCATCGGACTGTGGATGCTGTACAAGGAGGCGCTGCAGAAGAAGAACCAATCCGTGAACGAGATATCTCGCAAGCTGCTCAAGTCCCCTGTGACGCCGGTCAAGTCCGTGGCCGGGTACAACGAGACCCGCAATTCGCACGTACGTGACTCGGACACGCACCTACAGAACGTGGCCAACGACAGCGTACTGCAGACGGGTTACATGCCCTCCAAGGTGGGGTATGCCGTCTTCGGGTACTTCTTGACTGCCTCCGTGGCGCTCAACGCGCTCATCATCGTCGTGATCCTAGACTACTACGCCAAGTTCACGCCCACGTACTTTGGCAGCGACAACGCGTTGGTGTTCTTCATCGTCTGGGCCTTTTCGGCCATCTGGTTCGCGATCATTGTCATGGTCCGCGAACAGCTTGTCAACTTCTTTCGAGTGCGTGTGTCACTGGAGAGGGCGGCATTCGTGCACCTTCTCAAGCTGGACGACACGGAAGTGCTGCTCGCAGACCGCTCAGGTGTCTCCGCTTTCGTGCAGCGCATTGAAGACTTTTTCTCATTCCGCAAGGGCAAGCTCAGCGGCTTCCAACAGACTGTGCCTGTGCACCAGGAAGGTTCCCTCCGTGTGCTTCAGTTCCAGCACCTTCGCTACGTGTACGACGATACCGAACAGCGCTTTGTTCCCGGTGCTGTGGCACTTGGAGTCACGCACAAGGACATTATGGAGGAGTCCGAGGGTCTCTCGACTGCTGAAGCCGAACGTCGCCTGCAGACTGTTGGGCTCAACGCTGTGGAGGTAGACATGCCGTCTATTGGCAAGTCCATGATGCAGGAGTTCTTCACGCTCTTCTACATCTACCAGATCATGTGCTACTACGTCTGGTACTACTTCACGTACTGGAACCTCGGCATCGTCATGACTATCGTGGTGCTCGGTACCGCCGTGATCAATATCTACACCAAGCGCAAGATGCAGAGCTCCATCGTGCAGATGACTCGCTACAGAACATCCGTGAGCGTCTTCCGGGATGGCGAGTGGAAGACACTGGAGTCTCCAGAAGTGGCACCCGGTGATCTCGTCAAGGTGCCTGAGAACTGGGTGTTGCCGTGTGACATGGTCATCGTCAAGGGATCAACCGTCTGTGACGAGTCCATGCTCACAGGCGAATCCATGCCTGTGCAAAAGTTCCCACTACCGGACCGCAGCGCTACGGTGTATGACCCCGAAGGTCGCAGCAAGAAGCACACACTATTTTCCGGCACGCGCGCGCTCTCGTCTGGCCGCAATGAAGAGATCCTAGCAGTGGTTCAGACCACAGGTGCACACACCACGAAGGGCCAGTTGATCCAGTCCATCTTGTTCCCGGTGCCCATGCGCTTCAAGTACGACGAACACCTCAAGGCACTTATTGCACTGCTGCTTGTCTACGCCATTGTCGCGTGCTACCTGGGCATCGACTTCCTCACAAGCAACGGTAAACTCACCAACAAGATGACGGCCTTCTGCTACTGCATCTTCCTGATCTCCGCCGTCGTGAGTCCGCTACTGCCCGTGGTCACCACGGTTGGACAAGTGAATGCTGCTGCTCGACTGGAGAAGAGCGGTATCTTCTCACTGAACGTACAGCGTATCACACTCTGCGGCAAAGTGCGCGTTTTCTGCTTCGACAAGACTGGCACGCTCACCAAGCAAGGACTCGACTTCCTTGGTGTGCAGCCCGTTTCAAACGGTTCTTTTATGCCTATGGTCAAGGATGCAGACACCGCCAGCGCTTCCACGCAGGTACAATACGCGCTTGCCACGTGCCACTCAGTCGGATCTCTGGATGGCAAGCTTGTGGGCAACGAGGTGGAGGTTCGCATGTTCTCAGCTACGGGCTGGGAACTTGTGGAGAAGGAAGGCAGTCAGCCGAGTGTCAAGTCTCCCACCGGCGAAGAGCTGGAGTTCGTCAAGCGCTACGACTTTGACCACCACCGCATGTCCATGAGCGTCGTGGTGCGCAACCGCTCAACTGGTCAGCTCTTTGTGTTCTGCAAGGGTTCGTACGAGCGCATGCAGCAGCTGAGTATGCCAGGCAGCGTCCCGAGCGACTACAAGAGCGTCGCCGACCGTCTGGCCAAGGACGGCTGCTACGTGCTGGGACTGTCGTGCCGCGAGCTGCCAAGTGATTGGACGAATGAGCAG
>JAADYK010000419.1:0-20861 GCA_023338225.1 Halophytophthora batemanensis
CCACATAGACCCCACAAAGACAGAGAAGATGCCACGCTACTCACCCTAGACACACTGCTTTAGACTAGGAAAATGGATGCATGGATTGAGGTTAGACTGATATCCAACTGCACACAGACACAGACACAGAAGCGGCATAACCACCGGTGAACGTTACACGCTAAGTATTGACCGTACTGCAGTCGTCCATAGCCACTGCATGAAGCTGCTGCATCGCCGTCCCGCAGCCACTCCTCTTCAGTTCTCCTCGGCAGGTACCTATTCCTCAGTTCCGCTCCTTTGATCCTCCTCTCCATCGCCTTCGATTGCGTTGCCATTCTCATCACCCGAGCTGCTCAGTTGGGCCTCAAGTGATTCATGCAAGTTGGTGCGGACCGACTCGCTTTCCTCCTCGCTCTCCTTCTTCACCGCTATATTTAGCGCCAAACCGTAGCGATTCTTCTTTTTCTTGGCAGCGTGAACATTGCGCATTTGAGTGTCCCGCCCGAAGCACGGCTTGGGACGCTTCGAGCCATCCTCCCACAGATCATGCTAATTTTGAAAACAGGTAAGCGTGCTGCTCTTCTTGCGGTTTCTCATTGTTTTGCACAGGTGCACGCGAAGCATCACAAACACGTAAGCATCCATAACAAAAGCTGCGGTAAGAACACAGCGCACACAGACACCATTACACGTACGCACACGCACCAATTCTTGTGTTTGCTGCAACCAGGGCAAAATCATTTCGGGGCTGTCCGTTGCTTCGGGATCTTGCGCAGAACACTGCATGCCTTACACTGGTGTTAATGGTGAGTCCAGGGTCCGGCAATCAGGCGCATCTCCGTCACTCCTGTATGTCGTGGGCTGCGCGGTCACCATCTGCACGTCTCAGCTGCGGAGTAGCTGGCGTCGGGCCGAATACTTCCTCGTTGAAACCCTCCGAGGTGACATCGAGCAGCTGTGCTTGCAAATCACGAAGAATCTTTGCGTGGCTAAGCTTGGGCTCGCCGAGCGCCTCCTTGACCAGTCTGAACACTACGAGGGCGTTCGTGATGACGATATCAACCAGGCCAAGGAAAATAGTCTTGTAATACTTCCTAGCCGCCACAACTATTCGCAAAGTATAGCACTTGAGGCACAGTTGATTATAGATGTCCACCCCGCCCATCGAGCGCTGGTAGTCACGCATCAGCTCCGGCACAGTTAAGCACTTTTTTGCCAACGCGTCGTTCTGCAACTCAGAAGAAGACAAGTTGAGACGATCAGAATACAGGGAGATCTAGAGGTCACATTACGTGTGTATTCACTGATCATCGAGGTCTCGCGGCTTCCTCCGGTGGTAAGTAGATGAACTGGAGCGAAGTCCATCCACACGAGAGCCGTCATTTGCGGGAACGTTTTGCTTTCTGTTAATTTGTAAGTGGCCTTCGGCGGTTCTACTCACTTCATGTTGCCGCGCTAGCGGCTCACCTTCTTGATGACGATGTCCTTGCCATAGCCCTTCTTCGCTGTGTCGATCGTGCCTGTCAAGTGCATGCTTCTGTGCAGCAGTTCCAGCCCCAACGCCACTGTGGTGTAAAATCTGTCCGTCACCACGTGGTGCCAGCGCGAGTTGGGTCCGGGTGGGAGTAGAGTATTCATATTACGCAGCACCGCACTTAGGTCGCTCGCGTTGTCCACTGACGCTGTCACAGCAAGACGCTCTTTGTCCCCCACGTACACCTCAATGCTGTAGGCACATATAAGACCATATAAACATCAACTCACAGAATATAGTCAGCGTCTACATAAGATACCGGAACAAAAAAAAAATCCCTGAGAGCGAAAGCTCTCAGAGCTCAATGGCTAGTCCCCACACAGAAGCACGACACGCACCGCACGTAGTAGTAGCTCTCCGCGTACCACGACGAGAACAGCATGGTGCTTCACTCGTGGTATTTGTCGGGCAGATACTGCCTCGTGGAGTTCCGGTGCGATCGGCTGGAGAAGATCATCTCGTCGAAGACAACAGTGGAGCCAACATTGTAGCCGCGGGCAAATGTCCGGTTGATCGTCTGGATCACGGCTCTCAGCTTCCACGCTCTGTCGCTGCGCGCTCGTGGGGACTCGTTGTTGGAGAGATGCAAGTTTTGCATCCCCGAGTCGAACCGGTTGCGCGTCATGAACGCACTGAACGTGCCGCGCGGGATTGCATCACATCGCTGAACTGACCAGTGCGACACGAGGCTCCATTTGTGGGGGCAGAGCATCCGAGCAAGGAGCAGACCAACAACCCGCAGTATCTCCCACGGTTCAATGACGTTTTCCGCCGCTAGGCGAGCGCGCACGTCTGCTGCCTTCTTCACTTGCTGTCCTGCCTTGCGCTGGCGGCACTGAATGTACTTCACGCGCGAGGATAGTGATTGTTTCCAGTAGTTGTTTGACTCTCGAGCTATCTGTCTACGAAGTGCGGGAGGCAGGAAGAGGAAGTGCGCCAACGGGTCTTCCGCGATGCGCAGCACTGCGTCCGTTGGACCACTGTTGCCATCATGCAAATCCACGTAGCTGGGGTTGGCGTAGAACTTGGTGGAATCTACTCTCAAGCCATATGATTCACCGATATCCACACACGAACAAAATACAAGTTAGCAACATTTCAAATCAACTCCAGAACAAGTTTGTACAAAACTCACCGCACTCCCATCCCCACTACTTCATCTCACGCATCATCCTGTCGCTGCGAGCGGTCCTCGTGAACTCGTCCTCAGGAAGTAGATTCGCCGTGCCAGCCTCCACAGGTCCCTCTTCGTCGGACACCAAGTCTAACTCCCACTCCTTCATCTCGTCGTCACCAGACACGACCATCTCCAATCTCTCCTCCTCCTTCTGCTCCTCAGCTTCCGAGTTGAGTGCAATGACTGTCGCAGCATTCACGTTTCCTTCTCAAGGTTCGACTCGGTGGGATCGACCTCCTCGTCTGCAGGCTCTGGTTGGACTTGGACGAAATTCTTCTGCTTGCGCGGTGTTTGGGGTGGTGTCGAGCTTGTATGCTTGCGTTTGCCAACGCCGGACGCTCCAGGCGACGTTGCACTTGTAGTACTCCCCATGTGGGACCTTGAGGAAGGTATCATTGTATCAGTGCTTACATCAGGTCACACATAAGAATCACGCATTTAGAAGAAGCTTTAGTTCACGTTCCAACTGCAGTGCCAGACAACACACCAACACCAGGAGCAGATGATGCGCCGCTAGTAGTAGCAGGCGGTGCACCAGCACCAGCATTCACTGCGCTCCCCGTAGATGGCGCGGATCTGGTTGCGACATCATCCGAGGATGAGCTCGATGACGAAGACGGAATGAAGCACAAATTGTTGGATCCGCTGGGTGAGTTAGTCGTGCTGGATTTCACTCTTGCCTTACCGGGCGCACGCCATACCGTAGCCGACGTGCTCGGAGGCGCGGTAGCAATAGGGCTCGGCGACGTGGCAGCACGAGTCGTGCATGGCGATACAGGCGTGCCTGCAGCAGTCCGTTGACCCACAACTCGGGTAGTGACCATAAACGATGGCTGCGCACCTGCGTTCTCAGCGACAGCGCGGACCCTACTGCGGTGAAACCTGCGCTGCCTGCGCTCTGCGGCGCACAGGATACGCACCTGCCGGTCGCTTAGAATGCGTTTGGGCTCTTTCCCGCCCGGTGCAACCATTGTCTTCGCGCTTGCGCGGAAAAATCTTGCGCAGAAAGGATTGGGGCAGGACAACCAGTCAACTGCCGTCTGTCTAGACCCGTTGCACATCCAGGTCTGGCGATCCAGGGCCAGTGATCCAGCTAGATAGTGATCAAAAGGTCCCAAATCAGCGTGCTTTCCCTATTCACCGTTTATTCGTCCTGTTCCATGTGTTTGTTTTCACTTCGTTTTTGTATGCATGAATTTCATACAAAGTCCAAGTATAGAAGAGTCTTATGTAGGACTTCCTACATAGTATAAAAAACACACGAGTGGACAAAATGGTCGCGACGCTAATGTAGTACCTGACTACATACGGGGACCGAAGGGCTATGGAGCATAGTTTGTCCCTATGAAATATCTGCAGTTGTCTGTGAACCTTTCCCTCGATGCGGGTCGACTTTTAGCCAATCACAGCCCGTCGAGCTTCCAACCGGTTTTCAATCATTAATTCCGATTACTACCGAGACCAAAGATCCGTAACTTCCCAAAGCCTGAAGTATCCACTAAGTGGTGAAGTAGCCCCACTACAACATGTTGTCCACGGCTTCATTTGGCATAGAGGTGGCTTTGTTGGTTTCCTAATGCACGGCAATAGGGTTGTCATGGGAATCCCCTCTTGGTTTAAATTCTAAGGTCTGTTTAGCCGGTTCTCCACATTTTGGACACCGACAACTGTTAGTTTGAGGGTTCTTTACTTGCATTGTTGAGCGATGTAAATTTTCTGCCAATTTAATCCAAGGGAAAATTCCAAAGTGTGACTCAAAACCAAAAATCTCTTCAAAAGGTGAGTCAATCGGTCGTTTATCCTCAACATAGTAATTTACACAGTCCAGAGGGTACAGCTCCGTAACCAGTTATACCCCTAACCAGTTGCATACCCGTCACCAGTTACAGGAACGGTTACCAATTTCCGTTGTTGAAGTGGGAATCCCAATCCCAGATTTGGCCATGCTCGCCAATCATCTTAGTCTGCATCTAGTCGGAGTGATGTATGGCGCTTGGAATCCTTCAAGCAGCGTGGGTTCAATCCCTACAACCCTGTCATGTGTAGAAAATGTCGATAGCTTGGGGTAATTGTCGTGTATGAGTGCTTACGTGGATCTGAGACATAATCAAGGGCCTGGTACCGCTCGCTACACCTGAATGGGTGAGTCTCTTGGGATCAGACTAGAGAACTGTGGTTGAATAACGTGCCACCTACCGTAGGGCTCTGATAGTCGTTCACGTCAAGACGAATGAGGTCATCCTCTGGGTACACACGTTCTCGATTGGCAGATTGGCATCACCAATGTGACTTGGATGGTAAGTAGGAGATATAAAAGCCTTTATTCGTTAGGTGCTTTCATTTCCCCACACCTATGCTGCTCTACAAGTGATACTGTTATGCCCATCTTCCTTACCACACTTGCTACGCTTGTACTACTTCCGTATCCGCCCTGTCTCCTCGTGAGACCGGATTCGACGCTTCTTTGGTTGACCAGGAAGTTGATAACGCACGGCTGGTAGTAGAGAGTCATCACGAACCAGATTTGTATCCTTTGATATCTCGGTCGTGGTCAGTTTGCTGGAGTAGTGAGCTGTCATGTAACACGTCTCCATCAACTTGACGATCGAAACTTCCATGCCGACACATTAACTCACGACAACGATGTGGCGAAACATGATTCCATGCTGAGCCCAGGTCAAGCATGAGCATGATGCAGTTTCATTGCTCAGTTGAACACGCCGTTGTCTCAGGGGAACGTCGACACGGGACACAAACGCCACCGAGGCAGAATTGGAGATGGCACAGTAGCTTGAAACCTCCTTGATCTGATGTTGAAGCTTCTGTTCTGCTCTTGGAGTCAGCAATCGATTGGTGCTCTGCCATATCTCAGCAGCTTGAACCCTTGAATGTGCCTCGTCCATCATAATCAAAGCGTACACCTTGAAGTACTCGAGCAGGAGCATGAAACGGGGTTTCAACTTCAAGCTGCGTGCTTGTTCGCTCTCGACAAAGTTGGTTGTTCGTCATCCATACAGCTTTGCCATTTCGAAATGTGGATACAGTGTCCATGTTGTTGCTGGGATCTTGTTCAAGTAGTCTGCAGCGTGTGGGTTCACTGCAGCCAGAGCGTTGATGCTGAAGTTGAACTCACCAGCCGTGACTGATGCGTTGTCTGCCTACACAAATTTCTCTTATGACACCGGAAGACGGACTGCCTTGTCGCTTCTCATGCTGCCGATAGTGTGACGCACACAATACATGTTGAAGATGCTGAGCTGTGCTGTGGCTGAGACGATCCCCTTGTGTCGGTCACTGAACACCGAAACGGTTGACAAGCTGAAGCCTTGTGGTACAATCCGGCTGAAAAATCAGAGGTAGTTATCATGATCTTCGGTGGGAGCAAGTGCGACAGCAGCAACTCGGCTCTTGAGGTTGCCATCGCGACCAACCATGGCGATTTGCTCGCCGCTATATTTTCAGTATTTCATGTGTGCTGCGTCAACGTCATAAAGTTGTTGGCCGGTTGAGAACCAAGCAGGGTCCAATACGATGATCGCTCGTCGAAAGTGACCGGTGACGTCACGCTCCAACTCTGTGAACGTTCCAGGGTTGAGTTTCTGAAACTCAGGCAAGAAATTGGCGACAGGAAGTTTCTTGCCGGGTCTTGTGAGTACAGTTCAGTGAGAATCTTCTGCTTCACGCGATACACCATGCTGGTGCTGCATGATATTCCAGCTTGGTGACGCAGCTGCGTCACAATCAACTGCGCTGAAGCGTTAACGTTTGATGCGACTGTTGCACGAGTAACTGGGTGTGACGTGACTTAGTCATGGGTCGGACGGACCGACCCGGTTCAGTTCCGATGATCGATGTCGGCAACCGTGACGTGCCAGTCTTCTGGGCCGTGCTTGCTCCGAGAGCGTGACAGGTTCACAGTCCATCCACACGATGGATGGCTGGAGCCAACGAGAGACCGAAAGGTTCTACCCCTCTTGATGACCTTGGCCTTCTTGTGTTGTAGAAAGGCGAGCCGCTGAATAGCAGCAACAGCCTCTTTGTCGTTTCTTCATCGCTGAGCCTTGAGCTCAGGTTCGCTCATGGGCTGCTCCATGTTGACGGCGGGGTGGCTGTGCTTGACTTGTTGAGGCAAAACTGGGATTGACCTGCTGATGTACTGCCTTGGTTGCGGTTGATGTAGCCTCTACCGTCCTGGCGCCTATGCCAAACGTGGCTCGGTAAGGGCTCACTTCAACTGTAACTGTTCCTGTAACTAGTTACGGAACTGTACCTCCTGAGGTGTGTAAATTACCATACTGATGATAAATTACCGCATGAGTCAACTTATGAAGAGATTTTTGGTTTTGAGTCACCTTTTAGAATTTCCCTTAATCCAATTTATATGTGACGTCTCCGCGAACTCCGCCTGCTCTCCTCGTTTACTCACAGCAAGGACGAGATCCCTGTTCGCTGCGCGCTAGGGCACAGCTTCACCACCGCAGTCCACTACCTCCGCTCGTGTCCGCGCTGCCTCCGCTGGCAAGGCCACCATGGCCTGGGTCCTAGAGGAACTGACCGGACTCCCATGAGTCTCAACCCGAAAGGAATTGGTCAACGCCCTGGAGCTAGACGCCTGGCGCGCCTTACTGCACATAGCCTTCGATCCACAAGGAACCTAGCATCACGTTTGGGTTCGAGCGTGGATGACCGAGGACGAGTTCCAAGATCTGCTGATGCGGGACGCTCGCAAACGGGTCGAGGCTGAATTGAAGAACATCCGGCTTGCGACGACCGAGGACGGCGAGTTTAGCGACATTGTGCAGCAGACGGCGGCCGCTCTCGCGCAGTTTGGCCTCCCTGTTCCTCCTGCGCTCGACTTGGTGGCGAGGGAGCGAGCCTTCCTCGCTCACCGGGCTCGTGTGCTCGCCACGCCACCGAACGGTGGTCGTCCAGCCGTCCCGGGCCGCCCCAGATCTCCTGTGTGGCGCCACCTTTCTGGTGATCCGAACGCGCTGCGCCAATCGGAGACAAGGTGCTGGTACTGCTTGAACAAAGTGAAGCACAACCGCCTTCCGAAGGTGGCTGCACGGCACCTTTTTTGCGAGTCCTGTTCATTCTCTCATCTACTGGCCGAGACGCCATGGGGTGTCTGGCCTACGTGGGCTCGTGATGTTTGAGTACAGTGTTGTTTGTCTGGTGTGTCTGGTGTCTGCGTGCCTCATCTTTCAACGTGGGCTCGCATTTCACTCCAGGCTAGCTCCAGCTCTTCTGCATGCTTGTTTATACGGCGCGTATGCTCCAACACTACTTTGCTCGGACGCACAGCAGCAAAAAGTCGGGCGTGCAGCAGTAGCAGCAGCAGCTCGTTTCTCAGGGCTCACTCAACTGTCAGCACCTCTCTGGGGACACCCCAAGTTGTGTGCCCAGCAGAGCTCATCCGTGCAAACAGTGCGCGAAAATCTCGCCGGAGAGGCCAAAGTGAGCTGCATCCTACAGCCGGTCTCCACACGCAATAGCGGCGCGACCAAGACAAGCGCTAGGCTTATCGCGCTTCAAGGATCGCACTTCTCGAGGTTCCTTACTGGGAAACCGACAAATCCTGCCAGACTACGCGCGAGCTCGTCGTCGCGCGCTTGCGAACCCTCGACCGTCCGCCCGAAGCCCCGCCCGCCACCCAGGCGAAATGGCGTGCTTTCGAGGAGCAGAGCGATCTGGAGCACCTCGTACTTCGAGGAGCAGAGTCCCGAAATGACCACGTGCTGCGCAAGGGTCCTGTGTGGAGATGTTGTGTGAGCAACCTCATGTACACCTAACACCGCGGAGTAGGCGTCTCCGGCCACGCGGACTCCAGGAGCCCGAGTGAGCAGGCGTTCGTTCTTCGGGTAGATGTTGTGCGCGGCGTCCACGTCGCGGTTGAGCGTCAGACTGCAGTGCGAGCACGAGAAGACCTTCTCGCTGGTGATGCTGCGGTTGGATCCCCCTCAGCACGAGCATAGCTCCATTGTGTAGTACTCTTCACGTTGGAGCCACAACTTGTCCTTGATCGGCCTAGAGCGAGCGGAAGACTCGCAGCCTTGAACAGACGCTCAGACGCTCCCAATCTACCACGGAATTCCCACGAGGTGCCATCACTATGTTTGCATTCATCCTCTGGTATTCACCGACATCAGCGCCAGGATTGGCCAGGCATTGATAATGTGGAGTTTGGCCTACTAGCTTCTCGTGATGCAAGTGAAACGACGACCAACCAGTTTAGGATGCAACGCGCTCCATTCTGTCATGGATGCCGGCCGCTCAAGACCACGAGCTCCCCGCTTGGCCTAGGCAGATCAAGGACAAGTCGTGGTTCCAGTGCGAAGAGCACCACACGATGAAAACGATGAAGACGTACTCGTGCTGCAGGAGAACCAACCGCAGCGTCTACCTGAAGAACGAACACCTGTTCACTCGGGCTCCTGGAGTCCGGGTGCCCGCAGATATCTACTCTTTGGTGTCAGGTGCACATGAAGAAGTTCATACGCATCGAACTGAAACAAAAACGGAGTGCTTCCTCGGGCCAGGATGGTACTTTGGTATCTCATGGGAACTTTGAGATCTTAGAGGCGCTAGTATGGGCCAGTGTGCAATGGTAATGCATCAGGTCAAAAGTAAAATGCAGTAGCTCCAATCTGTACATTTCCACGACGCGCCCATTGACGCGATTTGGCAAACGAAAGCCACCTCGTGCGCGACCACGAAGGAACCCCCCAAAAGGTTGACATAATTCAGATCAAGCAGTATTGCTCGAGCAAAACGTTCTCATTTCGTAAAGGCTGGCCTCTATGAGTTGATTTAAGTCGACCTGCTGGTGGACGCACCTTCGTAGTCACACACGAAGTAGCTTACGCGGATCAAGTCGCAGAAGACACGCTGTGGCAATACCACATCTTCCAAAGCAGCTCGCATTTCAAAGTGGCGTGTTGGCCAGATCACACCTTTGTCGGCTTCTTCCATCTCTGAAACGGCGGTGCAGTCGAAGGTGGCAGAATTGCCGAGATCTGGCGCCGATTACAAAGTCAGATAACATGTGCCAGTAGATTTGGCCAAAGGTACCGACGCTTTCTCTACATTTGGCATTGTTTATCCCGTCGGGCTCAATTTCCAAATGCTGCAATTTTGTTTCAAATTTGGATCGGGTGGTAGCAAATTCGGTACTAACTCTCACTTGGATTTACTATGTAGTTGATTAATACGCGTACGTGTCACAGACAGAGGAAACGCGACACGGGGTCAGTTAACCAATCAGAGGACGAGAACGGTCGTTTTATGTATGGGTGGCCGACTAGTAAACAGCATCAGATGCGGGGCAATGCCATAACATAGTTTTGAGGCTGTTCATCCGCTTCATTAAAAATGTCAACCCCAAGTGGCGTCCGAGCTGGTATGACCCTCACCTCCCCTCCTGCATGCCAGGTCGAAGCCTGCAGCAAGCTGGCTCAGCTCGAGGGAAAGTGTCTGCATTCGACAAGGTGGAGGCTCCGGCTGCAACGTCAAGACTTGTGTTCGCAAGGCCCATTCGCGGGGGTTCTGCAAAGTGCATGGTGGCGATTCTCGCTGCCAGTTCTCAAGCGGCATCGAGGCTACTGTCGAATGGATTCTGCAGTTCTCCTCGTGGTGGACGGCACTGAGCCGAACCCGGGTGCACGGGTGTAAGACCACTGCATCTCACGCTGGGCAAAGCGAAAGACACTTTGAAGCGAGAGGCACTTCTGACGCCAGCAAACGCACGCCAGCACGAGCGAAGCGGCCGCGGTTGCGGAGAAGCAGGAGCGGTTGTTGCGCGCGCAAGAACACTCAGCACCACCGCGGCTAGGGACGCCAAACCATCTACAGAAGCGAACCCTTCGCCAACTACGCAGCGTGAGCAAGCTCTCCCGTCGAGAGAGGAGCTTGGGGAACGAATGAGGGAATGTGTCGCGTGCTCTGTAGTAGACAACTTGTCTAGAGGTTGATGCTAGGAATAGTCCTAGGACTGGGAGGACGTGGTGCCATCGTCCACGTCCACTGCAGTCTTGCCGGGCAGTTGGCTAGAATGGGGTGTTGCACCAAAACTGGTTGGTTTCTTTCGTACCACGAGTAGCGGCGTTCATTGCCAGCACCGAAGCACGAAGCGACGCAGCTTTGTGTCGAGGTCTTGCGTAGCCTGCATTGCCTTGAATCTCGCTACTCAGGCTAGGACGCTAGTCAATTGTCCTCTAGGACGACTTACGAGCTGCACTCGCTGGAGAGCAGCCGCAACGTTCCAGGCGTATCTGCCCCGAAACCCTTCGTGTTCGCGCGTCGATGAACGCAATCGGCCGACTGGCACCGCGCAGCGGACGAACTGGCGCGAATTGCCCACCAAGACCAGTCTGCGTGCAGCTTGAAGCTGCCAGCTTTTCGCAGCAAGAACTTTCAGCGAAGCCGTGGCGAGGATTAGCTCACAGCCGGCTGCCTGGCGGAAGTGTGTCTACGCCTGCTGGCGCTTGGGATCTCTCGGCGCCGGACGTTCCTGGGTGCTGTCCGCGCATGGGATTGCTCAGGACGGCAGCCCGAACGAATTATTCGGAGACGAGGCCTGCAGCCTAGTGAACTCGGAGCTGGACGTTTGCGTTCGCCGCCGCATGCGCAGGCAGCCATAGAGCCGCGAATGAGCTCTTCAAATGCATGCTCGCTGCTCGTTGCCCGTTGCTCGTTGCTCGTCGTCGAGGCCGCCCCGCCTCACAAAGCGTCAAGGAGC
The DNA here is from genome assembly GCA_023338225.1 of Halophytophthora batemanensis. Classification (NCBI taxonomy): domain Eukaryota; phylum Oomycota; class Peronosporomycetes; order Peronosporales; family Peronosporaceae; genus Halophytophthora; species Halophytophthora batemanensis. The sequence continues at coordinate 11,431 of JAADYK010000419.1, forward strand.
GACTCCATGCGCATGCGCATTTTGCACTCTGAGATGTCGGGGGAAGGTACAGCGTACCGTTCGTTGTCCAATCAGAGCACGGCAAGTGCGCGTTAGCCTCCTCTCAATGCAGGAAGAAAATCCAGTCGCTACCTCCGCTTTTGGCAGTTCGGCCTTTCCCGTGTACTATTTCAGGGCTAGGGAGGCTCCTGCCACCGACGCCGGCCCAGACCAAAGGTCCGGTGGACGAAGGGGCGTCCGGAAGGACGAAAGTGCTGGCAGGGTCGGCGCTTCCTCCACGCAGAAACAGGAGGGCCCAGGCGGCGTAGGCTTTGCTGCTCTTCGCCCTCTAGTGGCGAAGGCCGAGTCGAGTCATCTCCTGTCGACGCGCACCCACAGACCGAGGTGTCTGCTCCCCGAGGCGACACGGGAGCCATTCCGGTCCGAGCCACACACAAGGTCACACAGCTGGTCTGGGACAGCAGACGAGACAGACGAGGAGGCGGGACCTGCCACCGCTAGTGCGAACTACGCAGCGCAAGCGCACTAGTTCTGAGAAGCTCCTCGGATTCTTGGTGCCACGTATCGGCTCCCAGAGTCCCGCTCGCATCAGCTATCTCGGGTCCTCGCTTTCTTCGCGAGGAGACCCGGAAATGGCGACGGCCTGCCGTCTGGTTGTTGGGACCTGGCTGCCTCTCGCCTCCTATCTGGGCGGGCTATCTCCAATTGAGCCGCCAGTGATCGGCTGCATTCGCGCGTGCTGCTGCGCTGGTTGTCTCCTCGAGTTCACGCCCCGGCCCGCCCGCCCGTCCGCCCGCCCCCGCGCTGCTGGCTTGCTGCCCGACCTTCCTCCCCATCCGGAGAATCGCAGCTTGCCTGCTTTCCACGCCCCCGCACCCGCGTCGGTCAGCTTTCGGACGCCGTCCTCGGGCTTCTTGCTGGCGACGGCAGGATAGCTCGCGGCGGACGAGTCTCTCCTTCTCGCGACGCCGGGAGAGCCTAACAGGTACACAGACCGCCGCTACGCTCGCAGGAGGCTTCGTGACGACTTACAGGGACGCGAAAGCGACAGAAGTGGGGCCAACACACGCACGGGACAGTCACCATGGAGGTCGGCGCGCCCGTGTGGGTCTTTGACCGCGAGATGTGGCGCGAGGCCGTTGTAGCCACCGCACTGGACGAGAAGAGCGGCACACTGGAGTGCGCGCTAGAGCCCGAGACGAACGACGAGCACCTGGTAACAGCCTCAGGCGAGACCGTCGTGCCGGACGCACAGGAATTCCAGCCCGCGACGCCGCGCAGACGTCGCAATTCCCGCCGGAACTCGACGCGTCGGAACGTCGTGGCTGCCGCCGACCACGTGCTGCCGCGCAGCCGAGGCGAGGAGTACCACACAGTACAGGACCTCACGAAGCTGGTGCATTTGCACGAGCCGGCCATTCTTCAGGTGCTTCGACGTCGCTTCTTCCACGGCCAAGTGTACACGAGCACGGGTCAGATCCTGGTGGCCATGAACCCATTCCGGCGTCTGGATCTGTACTCGGACGACGTCAAGGCGCAGTACTACGCACTGGGCGGAGACCCGGAAGCCGACCGGACGCAGCTCTCGCCTCACGTGTACTCTGTCGCGGACAAGGCCTTCCGTACCATGTTAGTCCCCCTAACGTCTCGTACGAAGGAGCCCAGCGATCGGAAGACGGACCAGACCATCCTCGTGAGCGGTGAGAGCGGCGCTGGTAAGACGGAGACCACGAAACTCATCATGAACTACTTGGCGTACGTGTCGACGTTGCGTAGTCGCAACCACCAGCTCAAGGCCGCGCGTAGTACGAGCATCGACGGCCACAAGTCAAGCATCCACGACCGCGTGCTGGAGTCCAACCCCATCCTGGAAGCCTTTGGCAACGCGCGCACGACGCGCAACAACAACAGTTCGCGCTTCGGTAAGTTCATCAAACTGGGCTTCACGCCGTCCGGAGAGCTGCTGGGTGCCGCCATCTCTACGTATCTGCTGGAGCGCGTGCGACTGGTGTTCCAGGGCCAAGGCGAGCGCAACTACCACATCTTCTACGAGATGTGTCGCGGGTCGTCGTCCGAGGAGCGCGAGACGCTGGCGCTGCGTGAGATGGAGGAGTACCAGTATTTAAACCAGTCGGAGTGCTACGAGCGGCTGGACGGCGTGGACGACGCTGCGTCCTATCGCGACACGCGTCGTGCCATGTCCAGCATTGGCATGAGCGCTGAGGAGCAGATGAGCGTCATGAAAGTGGTCTCGGCCGTGCTGCATTTCGGTAATGTGAGCTTCACGACGGCGCAGACCAATGGTGGAAAGGACGACGCTTCCGTGGTGGACATGAAACGCTGTGCGAGCAGCATCCAGGCCATCTGCACGCTGCTGGGTGTGGAGGAGGACGTCCTGCGTAGCACGCTGTGCACCAAGCAAATCAAGGCTGGTGCGGAGTTCATCACGACGCGGCTGCCTGTGGCGCAGGCCATGTCGACCCGCGACTCAGTGGTCAAGACGTTGTACTCGAACTTGTTCGATTGGCTCGTGGAACGTATAAACCTGTCCATCCAGTATAAGGAAGAGGACGGCGGCAGTCGCTTCATCGGCGTGGTTGACATCTTTGGGTTCGAGATCTTCGAGCAGAACCGACTGGAGCAACTCTGTATCAACTACGCGAACGAAAAGCTGCAGCAGCTCTTTGGTCGGTTCGTCTTCCGCATGGAGCAGGAGCAATACGTGGCTGAAGAGATCCCGTGGAAGTTCGTCGACTACCCGAACAACGATGTGTGTGTGGCGCTGGTGGAGACGCGACACATTGGCATCTTCTCGCTGCTGGACGAGCAGTGCTTGATCCCGCGTGGCAATGACGTCAAGCTGGCCAACAAGTACTACGAGTGTCTGGCCGGCAAGCACGAGTCCTTCTCGGTCACCAAGCTCCAGCGTGCCAAGGGCCAGTTTGTCATTCACCACTACGCCGGCGACGTGTGCTACACGAGCGAGGGCTTCTGTGACAAGAACAAGGACCACATGCACACGGAGGCTGTGGACCTGCTGCGGACGTCCCAGTTCGCCTTTGTGCGTGCCTGCTTCGAGAATAGCGGAAGTGCTGGCGAGCTGAGTCCCAAGGGCCGGAACAGCAGCAGAGGCAGTGCTCGTCTGGGAGACTCACGAGGCAGCGACAAGGACTCTCGACGTCGCTCCGGTGGCTTCATGTCGTCCACGGTGGTGGCGCAATTCAAGAGTCAGTTGAGCTCGTTGCTGGATGTGCTGAACGCAACGGAGCCGCACTTTATCCGATGCATCAAGCCCAACGACGTGGCCAGCTCGGTCGAGTTCAACCGCTTGCGACTGCTGGAGCAACTGCGCTGCAGCGGCGTGCTGGAGGCCGTAAAGATCTCGCGCAGCGGCTACCCGGTGCGCTTCCCGCATGACGTATTTATCCAGACATACAGCTGCATCCTGTCGCAGGTTCCTAGCGCCCAAGGCCGCGTGGAGAAGGACGTGGCCATGCAGATGGTGGCCAAGTTCGGGTCGGTGCTGGACGTGCAGACGGACGCCAAGCACCCGCCTTTCCAAGTGGGCAAGACCAAGGTCTTCTGTGTGCTGGAGGCGCATCAGGCACTGGAAGCTGCACGCGTGAAGGCGTTGTACCAGTCGGTGGTCACATTGCAGCGGTATTGCCTGGGCTACACCGTTCGTGCGCGGTATCTCCGCCAGCGCCGGTCGTGTGTGCGGATCCAGACCGCGTGGCGCTGCTGGGCGTGTCGGAATCGCTATCTGGCACTCATTACTCGTGCTCGGGCGGCCATCAAGCTGCAGAGCGCGACGCGTGGCTTCCTATCAAGGAAGCAGGTGAAGCGTATCCGCGCTGTGACCACGATCCAGTCGTTTGTACGTGGCTGGCTGGTGCGGCGCGAGTACTCGGCGAACACGCTGAGCTTCGAACATGACGTGTCCTTCGTGGGCTCTCTGGATGACCGTACGACCGAGAGCTCGATTTCGCAGTCGGAGGAGCGGAAGAACACGATGATCTCCATCCAAAGCTCCATGTCGGCCAGCGAGCGTGGCGGTAGCGACTACTACGATGACATGAACGACCTGGACGGCCGTTATACGTCCACCAGCAGTCTGCGGTCGCGTGACTCGAGGAAGCGCATGATGGAGTACGAACCACCCAAGCAGATCAAGAATGAGTACGAGATCGTGTGGGAGTGTGGCCTACTGGGCCTCTACTTTGAGAGCGACCCGGTGTCTGGCATGCCCATTGTGCGTCGCGTGCACGAGAGCCTAAGTAACTGCGCTGACATCTTCGAGGTTTCGCGTGGTGACGTACTGCTGGCTGTGGGCAAGGTTCGCGTGAAGAAGGGCGATATCCGGCGTATCCTGACGCTGCTGCAAGAGGTGCAGAAGCCTGTGCGTCTGCATTTCTTCCGCAACCCAACCGAGTCGTTCCGTATCCGCTCGGGTTCGTTGGAGCTACTGGGTGAAGAAGACTACGAAGTGCTGTGGAAGGAAGGCGTACCGCTGGGTTTGGGCTTCCGACCGGACCCGGGTACTGGCTTCCCCTGTGTGCTCCAGGCACATGGCAACCAACTACTCCCGGGTATGTTCAACGTCCGTGCGGGCGATCACTTGGTGTTCATCAACGAGTTCTCTACCCAGGGTGTACGTTTCCAGAAGGTAATTGACATTTTGGAGAGTGGGCCACGACCGGCGGTTTTGCGCTTCCGACACACGGACTTGGTAGAGGACCACCATCACCAGGAGGACATCCAGGCACTGGCGTCGTCGCAGAGTTCTACGGTGTCGAACCCTCAGGACGACTCGCAGTTCATGCGGCAGTCGTGTGTGAGTCTGAACCCCAAGGTGGACCACTCGCTCTACTACATCACGTGGAAAGAGGAGGACGGTCCGCTGGGCATCGTGGTGAAGCAAGAGAGCACGAGCTACTACCCGCGCGTGATCAATGTCAAGGGCGAAGGTGCCGTGACGCGCGAGTCACAGAAGAACCGCGTGGAGATCGGCGACGTGTTGCTCAGCATCAACAACAACAACATCAGCAAGATGGGGTTTGGCGCCGCCATGAAGCTGCTGCAGAAGGGCCCCAAGCCGCTGCTGCTCATGTTCCAACGCCCTCGGCTCTCCATGACCAACTCCACGCAGAGCTGCAACCTCTAGGTGGCGAGAAGTGAGGGGCGAGAAGGCTGGAGGAGGCTCCGCGGTGGTGATAGTGTTGTTGATGGATAAGAGGACTGACGGGAGTTACGAGATGCAGTAGCAGGGCTGACGTGGACCTTTGCTCTGGCCCGCGCTTCCCCGACTTCGCAGCGAGGCGCTGGCGGTGACCAGCAGAGCACGCCAGCCTCATGGAAGTATTTTGAATATTTGTTTCGTTATGGCTTTACGCCTCGGTATCCCTTTAAGTTGCCACGAGATGCCAAAGTACCTCCTGGTCCTAGAAAGCACGCCGCTATCTGTTTCGGGTCGATGCGTTTGAGCTTGCTCACGCTCAACGAACAACCGCGGAGTAGGCATCTCCGGTACTCGGACTCCAGGAGCCCGAGTGAGCAGGTGCTCGCACTTCGAGTAGATGTTGCGCGCAGCATCCACGTCGCGGTTGAGCGTCAGGCTGCAGAGCGAGTACGAAAAGACGTTCTCGCTGGTGATGCTGCGGTCGGTTCTCCCGCAGCACGAGCCCGTTTTCGTCGTGTGGTGCTCTTCGCACTGGAATCACGACTTGTCCTTGATCCACCTAGAGCGAGCGGAGGACCCGTGGTCTTGAGCGACTGGGACCCACGACAAAATGGAGTGCATTGCACGCAAAACTGGTTGGTCTTGGCCAGTCCTGGTGCTGATATCGGAGAAGAGTGGAGGGAAAGGAATGACATCTCGTGGTAACTTGGGGGTATATCGAGGCCTACGGGCGTGTTCTGCGTGTCTGTCCTACTGGCTGCAACGAACCAGCGTCTCTAGTCGCTAGTAGAGGAGGATACAGGCCATATGCTGCACTTGCAGACTCTGATGTCAAGGACGAGACCAAGAGCGATACAGAGGAAGTTATATATTCCAGAGCATTGAAATGTGCTTCGACAGAGTATAAAGCGCACGTTGAGGCCGCAAGGGCCCGGATGCCCACGCACAGAACGTCGCGCTTACTTGCGCAGGTGAGCCAGGATGGCGTCCACGTCGTTGGCGTTGTCCTGGATGAAGTAGCGGCCCTCGCGCTCGACCATCTCGCCCTTGTCGTTGAAGAAGATGAGCGTGGGCACCGTCTTGACGCCAAACTTCTCGCAGAGTGCCATCTTGAGGTCGCGGCGCGCGTAGGGCAGTGCCAACCAGGGCATCTCCTCGTAGTACTCGGTGAACTTGGCCTCCTCCCTGTCGGACGACACGAAGACGATCTCCACGTCGTCGTGGCCCGCCTTCTGGATGTCCTCGTACACCACGTCCAGCAGCGGCGTGAACTTGCGGCACGGCGGGCAGTAGTGGCCGCTGAAGTAGAGCCCGATGACCTTCTTGCCCTTGAGCGCCTCCGTGGTGGCCACCGTCTCGCCCGACTTGGTGAACAGCTCGTTCTCGATCAGCGTCTCCATCGTGCAGCTTCTTCTCGGACTTGGTGGCGGAACGGCGCGAATATCGGAATGGCAGAGCGGAGGCGATGCCAACCGAGGCGGCATGGAAGCAGAAAAGGCGGGAAGGCGCTTGGCGGGTGGCGCGCGCATTGGCTGAAATGGCGCATGGCGGTGGTGACATGGAAGAAGAGACGCCTTGGGTTGGTGGATATTCGGCGTCGAGCGTTGCGATTGGCTGAGAAGGCGTGGGCGCGTCATGCCAGGCGATTGCGAATCATGGCCTTTTGCGGACGAATGAGATTGGCCCAGCTCATTCGTCCTCATTGAGGCCACGAGCCGGGCGGCGACTGCGTGTACAGCACGCGGCCGCCTTCCGCAGGTGCTGCGCGTGGTTGATGCGTGTAGGATCCCGCGGCACTGACGCGAAGCCGCGAGTGGCTGCCGCTGTTGCTGTCCAGCAGGACGACAGGCAGGCTGTCGGCTCTGGAAATAAATCGTCGCACGGATTCGGACCTCAAGGTTTGATGACACGTCAACACGGTGCTGAGCGTGATCCTTGTTTCCCTCCAGGTACGCTCGCCTCTCTTGCTGTTCTTCCTACTTGCTTTTCACGCTACTCACTTGCTGCTGCTGCTTCTCTCTCCAGACCTTCTCCACTACGCTCTTAGCATGCCAATGGGAGGCTGCGCGCTTCTTCGTGCCACTCCACTCGTCGGACTTTGCTCCCGGCAACTTCCACCTTAGCAGAAGAACAGCCCGCCACCGATGCGACCGAAGCCGCATCTGCCACCGAAGATCGACCGGCCGATCGAGTTCCAGAATGGCAGCGGATACGCCCAGCCAAAGCCACCCGGGAACGAGTACTTATAGCGGTAGCGAATCCCGCCGCCTGGGATTCCCCCAGGGATGAAACCACCGCCGCCGCCCCCCAGGAACTCCTTCATCGGGACCGGTTCCTTGTCGCCGGTCAACACGACACCGGGCGGGAGCTGCTCCAGACCTCCAGCCGCCGCGTCATCTTCAGCACGCGCACAGTTCAGCACGGCCACTAGAACCAGCAGCAAAGCAACAGCGGAGCGCTTGATCTGCATCTTGCTCGAGCCCCCTTCCCGGGCTCTTGAGTTCTCGCTCGCTTGGTCTTGGACTTGTGGGCTTGAGCTCCAGACGCGTACTGGCTCGGGATTGACGCTCTCCTCGAGGCCACCAGTGGACTAAAGGTGGAGGAACTAGGCCTTCTCTTCCGGGAGCAAGAGGAGGGGCCACCCTCGCTAACCACACACGGCAGTTGGCTGGAGGAGAAACGACGAGGAAACTTCGGCTGCGTGGTGGGCGCGTCCAACCATCGACTCCGTCCGATTGGAACTCTTCTGGCCGGACTTTTGTGCAGTTACTTCGGGACTTTGGAGAACTTGAAAGACTAGGACCTGCCAGTTGGCAACTGGAGTTGCCCTCGGTAGAAACTTCTTGGACTTCTTTGTTCTCAGCTATTGAGTCCCAGGTCCTGTCGACACTGCTGACTGCAACTGGGAGATGGCACGTCGTGCTGTGCCGGACGAAGTGACAAGGCCAGGAGGGCACTCCCTAGTCAAACTCCGTCAATGGCAGCGAACAGGACGAAGGGAGGGGACATGCTTGCTTGTTGCCGCAACCAACGGCGACTTTTGCCTGTCTCGCCGTCCCCAATCACCGCGAGTGTAGTGCATTGCCGAGACGCACAAAGTCATGAGATCGCCCATGCAGACCTACGCTGTCGCATTCAACGACACTGCTTGCCTTTGACAGATTTGAATTAGGTTTTGCTCACGTCATTGAGTAGCAGGGAATTGCTCTTCTCCACTGTGCTGCACGAGCAAGACAGATCGATCGGTCGACCAGCCGGGTGGTAGGCATACCCCCGAACTAAGGTTCACCCCAGTTTTTGCGCTGTCCGCCCCCAGTCCGACTCAAAGAATAAGCAGCGCCTTCACAGCAAGCAAAGCCCCAGAATAGCAGTCATGAAGCGCTCGGTCGTCCCGATCCTGCTGGTGGTGGTGGTAGTACTCAGCTACGCGTACACCGACGACCCGCCGAACATGATGGGCACGGCGGGCATTCAAAGTCCAGTATCTCCGCAGAACACGGACGATACGATGGGCCCTCAGGAGCAAGCACCCAGTGTGACTATGACTGGCATTAACGGGCCTTTGCCCCAGACGAAGGGAGTTGGCGGATCTGGAGGTGGTGGCCTCGTTGTTAAGAGCCTTTTTGGTGGCTGTGGAGGTTCTTGGCAAGGCCGTCTGCTCCAAGTTCACGTACTTGCATGCTGGCTTGACTCGCATCGGTTGGCGATACCCGCTGCAGTACCGGAACTTGATCGGCTGCCGATTCTCGACCCCTTTTGCCAGTGGCGCCTCGATATATCCCGAAGTTACCATGAAATACCCAAGTACCGTCCTGATCCTAGTGGACATACCGTTTGCTGTTCCAGGTCGATGTGTGTGAGCAAGCTAACGCACACCTGACACCGCGGAGTAGGCGTCTCCGGGCACCCGGACTTCCCAGGAGCCCGAGTGAGCAAGTGTTCGTTCTTGAGGTAGATGTAACGCGCGGCGTTCACGTCGCGATCAATCGTCAGGCTGCAGTGCGAGCACGAGAAGCCCTTGATGGTGATACTGTGGTGGGTTCTCCCACAGCACGAGCAGACCTTCGTCATGTAGTACTCTTCGCACTGGCACCACGACTTGTCCTTGATCCGCCTGGAGCGAGCCGAGCACTCGTGGTCTTGCGCCGTCGGGATCCATGTCTCCCTTGCGCGCTGGCCGACCGACTGCTCCCACCACACTGGTCGATCCTCCATGCAGAGAAGAGCTAGGGAAATGAGCGAGGGTGTGGGG
>JAADYK010000420.1:0-20793 GCA_023338225.1 Halophytophthora batemanensis
CCGACATTATACTGCAGACGGCGGGCGTTCCCGCACGGCTTGACCTCCCTGTTCCTCCTGCGCTCGACTTGGTGGCGATGGAAAGAGCCTTCCTCGCTCACCGCGCTCGTGTGCTCGCCACGCCACCAAGAGGTGGTCGTCCAGCCGTCCCAGGCCGTCCCAGATCTCCTGTGTGGTACCACCTTTCCGACGACCCGGACGCGCTGCACCAGTCGGAGACAACGTGCTGGTACTGCTTGCACAAGGTGAAGCAAAACCGTCTTCCGAAGGTGTTTGCGGGTGCCCATTTCAGACAAACTGAAGAATCCTACCAAGTCTGGCAGGTTCGAGAGTCCCTTCGATATAGAGGTCTGCAGGTTTCCGACATGTCACTGATCTTTGGTCTGCTTGGCAAAAAAGAAGACAGCTTCTCGCTCTGATTGGCCCATTTCGGACAAACTGAGGGATTCCAACAACTCTCGCAGGTTCCTGCGCCTCTTCGATATAGAGTTTCGCGATCTCCGCTCTCATTGGCCCAAAGATCTGCTTCACCCCAAATCCCTAGATAAACATAAAACGTTTTTCTACGATTTGGTGTCGAGCAACCTCTCCGGGAAGCAGCTCGGCGCGTTCTTCCCGGTCCAGAAACTTCAAGGTCGTTCGTGGAGAGTCTCTCGACATCACTTCCAGCACCCCGTGATAGTAAAAGCAAAAGCAGGAGCGCTCCGCAACCATTACCGCGGAAGTAGCAGTCGGATTTTCACCATTGACGGGGAACTGGCTTGCGATCTCCTCCTACTCAGGAATCGTATTCCCGGCTGCAAGCCCAGCGCTGGCCACGCTGGACTCTCACAATGTCGAGGCTCCAACCCCTTTCGAAGAGCTTGCTTTTGCGCTTTGGCATGAGCATTTGCAGCAAGTAAAGCTGCCAAAGAGCACGATCACACCGAGAACGAGCTGCGCGGGCAGAAGTCCACGGAAGCACGGGGACGCAAGACAAGCCAGAACCAGCTGGCTGGGCAAGCGCCAAGTTCCTGTGCGCCAGCGTTTTAGTCCATGCCAAGGAGGAGCAAACTCCTCATGTCTGCTGTCTGGCCACGTTCCATCATGGGACTCCCATCCAAGTGCTGACGCCTCGACGTTGAAATTGAGCGCTCAAAGTGTCAGCGCAGGATACCAGTTGGATAGTGCAGGACATTTATCTGGGATATGCATCAGGGGTGCTATTTTGAGATATCCGAGCAGCCTGCGAGAGCAGTTCTCTGACATTACTACTCCGCATTATCGCCGGAAGCGCTGGCAGCGAACAGCTGCGGGAAAGCCGACACAGAGTAGTCCATGTTGGCCAGCAGCGTCTGCGACGGCGGCGGCATGTCGTCAACAGCGTGGATCGTCCGCGCGTGGACACTGCGCCACAGGCCAGTATCACCAGGAAGCTCGCCGGAAGCAGCCCGCGCAGGCGCCCCACGCTAGCGCTAACGCTACGCGCCCATTACTTGCGCTCAGTATGCAACTCGCGCAAGTTCGGCCGACTGGCGTGCCCGCTAGACTCGGAGTTTGTATGCGAGGGTGCGTTATCCCGCCGAGCACACTGATGTCATGGCCCCTTCCCCTCTTCCGCGCCGCATTTCCGCCAATCACGCTCCGGCTGCGGACGCGGTTGCCCCATGAGAGCCCGCAGTTGCCACTTGAGGGGGACTTGAGTCGAGGCAGGTTCGCCAGCGCAAGTGCGTGCGTGAGCCATCTCGCATTTCCAGTGTGCAAGGCGGAGGAACAAGCGCGGAAGCCGAGAGCCCGGAGAACGGAGCCCAGTCGGCCACCCACCCAGACGACGCCAAGGCGCGCCGCTCAGCGCAGTCTTCGCGCGAGTCGCCTCCGGTCGGGGCAGAGAGAGCGCAGCCAGAAGCGCGGCGGCTGCGAGTCGGAGGACGCGGCGCCGGATCTCTCCACGGCCGTCGCTGGTTTCGCGGGCTCCCCCACGCCCGAGCGCGTCTTGCGAGCCACAGATCAGCCGCAGTTCGTCCCGACGGGGGCTGTTGAGCGCGCGCGACTCACCACGGGGCCTGTCTCCGCGTGGTTTGTCTCCCGGTGCTCCCAACGAAGGAAGGCCCGCCGGCTCCGGTGGAACACGCAATTGTCAGGGCGCGTGGTAGCGCGAGCACTTCTCAGATCAAGACCGCGCACAGGAGATCCGCACGCGCAAGATGAACCGCGTGAACACGTTCTTCTGGTCACGGTTGAACCCGTCGTGGGAGCTGGTGCGCTCCGTGGACGCTCTACTGGGCCAGTTGGTGCCCGAGGACAAGCTGGGCCACGCCTTTGACACACTCGCGATCGCTGCGGAGCAGGCGGCGGAAGCCCGAGCCCGTGCGCGCTCGCGCTCGCTGGTAGAGCGCAACCCGGAAGGTGACGAGGAGACTGACGCCGATGCTGACGCCGCTAGCCGTACGGAGAAACTGGCGCAAGAGGCGTGCGAGCCCGACTTTGAGAGCCACCCCCATCTGCTGGAAGAAGACACGAGCGACGACGAGCCGTGCGAGAAGACGGTGCCGGGCGAACTGGAGCGCAAGTGGGCCAAGATACGTGCCGTGTTCCACGGCTGGGACGAAGATCAGGGCGAGCGCGAGAAGAAGATGGACGAAATGGCGGAGCTACTACTGCGCCACCACGTGCTGGAGAAGGTGCTCATGCCTAAGGTGTTGGGCCAGCTTACGTTCGAGACGCGCAAGTACGTGGGCCACGTGTTCCGTGCCATGACGGTGCACAATCTGCGCGGCTTTATCGAGCTGATCGCTGAGCGACCCAACATTATGCGCTGGCTGGTGGAAGGCTACAAGAACAACGACACGGCGTTGATCTGCGGCGCTATGCTGCGCGACTGTTTTGAGTACCAGACGCTCACGGTGATCTTCCTCAAGGAGCTGGTGGCGGAGTTCGCTTTCCTCTTCCAGGTGACCATCGAGAACAGCAACTTTGATATTTCGGCTGATGCGTTCATGAACATCTCGCGTCTGCTGACGGTGCACAAGAAGGCGACCGTGGCGTGTCTGGACGCGTCCTTCGATCGCATCTTTGGGCTGCTCAACGGCCTCCTTACGGCCGAGTCGTCCAACTACGCCACGAAGCGCCAGACGCTACAGTTGCTCTCAGAGTTGCTGCTGGACCCCGTGAACTTCACGGTCATGCAGCGCTACATTGCGTCGCGCAGCAACCTCAAGCTGGTGATGCTGCTGCTGCGCGAACCTAGCGAGGCTCTGCGCATGGACGCCTTCCACGTGTTCAAGATCTTTGTAGCCAACCCGAACAAGTCGCACGAGGTGGAGCAGTTGCTGGTGCGCAACCGAGAGAAGTTGCTGGCCTTTGTGAACGACTTTGGCAAGACGGAGTCGAACCGCGACTTCCACCAGGAGAAGTCGCTGCTGATCTTCGCGTTGGAGCGCATGGCTGATAAGCAGTGCATCCACCAGGACCAGCCGTCGGCTTCGGTCGACAAGCCGCAGCAGCAGGCCACGCGGCCGGCCTCGCTGTCCACCTCAGAGCGCATGCCGCTCTCGAGCGGGGCCGTGTCCGAAGTCTGTACCAACCACAAGTAGACCGAGCGAGCGAAACGCTCGGGGGCCTGCACTACACACACATACACACACCGTCCGCGCGCCTGAGTCCGAGCCTGCCGCGTGGAGTAGAATCAACGAAGGAAGCTATTTAACCCCCAAGTGCATGCAACCCGAGTATACTGTGAGTCACATTTCACATCGCAAGCATCTGTTCACGTCCGTGTCCGTGCTCCCGTCAATGATATACATCGGGCTGGAGTGGATCACCGCCACGTGGCTGTCGCGAGCAATGGGCGCCGGGCCCTCAGTCGTGAGTGTTGACCACGTACGAAGAGTTGGACGCAATGGCACACGGGGCCTTGCGCGCATGCACCCGAAGTTGGAGACGTGGGCATCGTCGTGGCCTCTGAGCAGCACACACGTGTGCTTGTGCACGACCAAATACAAGGTTTCTGGCACGGAATCACCACCCAGGGCCACGTCAATTAGCGAGGTTCAGACGACCTTCCTCGCAGAGACATTGCCTGGAGGCGAATACGAGACAGACTGAGTTTTGACTACGAAATGGACGGATTTGACCGCGCGCGGTGGGCAAAAGCGAAGCTTGGCATGTGCCAACGCCTTCGAGTATGACGACGACCACCACGAGGTATGACAATGTAGGTGTTTGCTGTTTGGCTGCGCAGATGGTGAGGGGCCTTATCAAGACAAAGGACCTGGCCTCTCTTAAGCCGGCGCCGACACGGCTCATCTGAACGTCGCGGACTGGCTTCGCAAACATCGGTGCGCAGATATGGCGGGTGCTGCGCGAGAAGTACCACGGAGATATCGCTCTGCCCAACTGGGCAGGGTTGGAGAATGCATTCTCAGCCGAACGAGCGATCTCTGTCGTAGCTTCACTGCGCGCGCGGGACGCGTGAGATCTTGCGGGCCAGCAGCAGCTCGGTCGGCGAGCAACGAAGCGTGGTGTTCCACGCAGCCGACCACAACCGCGCGTGCACTCAGATTGGGCGCTGCTTACTGGAACGAGAGAAGTGGTGGCAGGTTGGGCCACCTGCAAGCATTGCGGGTGACAGGTCGACGTTGGCAACGAGGATTTCCAGCGGGCCCAGCTGCATCTCGACGATTGTGACAGCTTCCTGGCGCTGTCAGGGGCTACCCGACTGAGCAGCAACCCACTGGCAAACTTCAACCGGAGGCAGAGTCAGCTAATCGTCTCTTTTGGTGGCGCATTGCCCCCGGGTGCGCCACTCGCGAGCTGGGCAGCGGTGTGCCAGTGCCTCGGAGCGTGAGCAGCCTACGGGGGCGAGCAGCCTACGGGGACGCTGCAGCAAAAGGCTCCCAGTGCACCATTCCATCGAAGTCTGTGATTGGTGCAAAAGCTGGAATGAGCCCATCTGATTGGATACTTCGAAAATCCTGGGGAGCTACAAAACGTTCTCTTCGCCAACTCAGTCAAGTCTTCAGCGCACCCAGAGGTGTGTACGGCCAAAGTCTGCTGCGGCGTTGAAGGTCTAGTAGGCGAAGAAGGTCTTCGGTGGCGTTCTCGGGAGCATCTCTGACTACACCCAGCCACGGATCATCACACAATTTTGTATCTCAACCAAGCGTTCGCCTGCATCGATATCAACTAGGTGTTCATCGAGTACCCACACAGATACTGGTTGCTGCTATTCGTCGTGGTGTTGATCCTACTACCGTCAGGAAGTCCAGTGGACAGCCCGCCATTCTCGTGTCTCCTGTTGGTTACGTCGTTGGCCGAGTTGCGGTGGCGCTCACGGTGTCCAGCTGTCTCGGTAATGCTATCACTGTCGACATTCTTGATCTGCCAGCCATTCACACGGACACTCCCGCTGCGCCATTACCACCATGGTAGCCTTCACCATGGTGTCTCCATCTGCGGTTTCGATTCTAGCCGCACTGAGTTCCCACGAGATGTCGTCACCTTTTTACATTCATGCTTCACTATCCACAGTGGTTGGTCGACCAACGCGTAGGGAAGACATGAATCCATGCCGCTCAAGACCACGAGTCCTCCGCTCGCTCTAAGCAGGTCAAGGACAAGTCGTGATTCCAGTGGCAAGAGCACTACGTGATGGTGGCATGCTCGTGCTGCGGGAGAACCAATCGCAGCATCACTAGTGAAGAGGTCTTCTTGTGCGCGCACTGCAGCCTAACGCTCGACCGCGACGTGAACGCCGCGCGCAACATCTACCTGAGGAACAAGCACCTGCTCACTCGAACTTCTAGAGTCCAGGTGCCCGAAGATGCCTACTCCGCAGTGTTAAGTGCGTGCGAGCTTGCTCACGCTGTGTAGTTGACGCGGCGTTCGTTTCTGTAGATGGTTTGGCGTTCCTAACCGTGTTGTTGCTGAGTGTTCTTGTGCGCGCAGCAACCGCTCCAGCTTTTCCGCAACCACAGCCACTTCGCTCGCGCTGGTATCTGCTGGCGTCGTAAGTGCCATTCTCTTTGTCCAGTAAGAGGAAATGGTCATGCACACGCAATGCAGCACAGCGCCGTCTATCATCAAGAGGGCTGCAGAGTCCATTGGACACGACAGCCTTGATACAGCCAGGGAACTGACAGCGAGAACCGCCATCGCGCACCTTACACAACCTCCGCGACTGGGCCTGGTGGACACAAGTCTTGACACTGCAGCCCAAGGTTCCACCATGACGAATGCAGGCGCCACCACTTCTCGCCAAGCGACCACAGCCACTCCAGATGCACATGCGCTTGCCACCGTGGCACACACACTTGCCCTGGAGCTGAGCCAACTGGTTGCAGGCTTCGACTTGGCATATCTGATGGTGGAATGGTGTGAGCTGGGTGCCATACCAGCTCGGACGCCACTTGGGGTCGAGTTTCTCCTTAAAGCGGATGAACAGTGCGCGCTTACCGAGGTGCTCCTTGGTGAGACCCGCGCGGCCCATGGGTTCCACTCCACCTCCACAGGCATTACATCTCGAGCGCAGGCAGAACTGTGGCTCCTGTTCAGTCGTAAGCCAGGGCCATATCGGCGAGGCCAGTCGGGTGAATGTTGTCTAAGCGCGACAGATTCCCGATTCCCGATTGCTGTACGCTCCGCGATCAATTGTCGCGCACTCACCTCCCCGTTTTGGTTGAGGTCCACCTCGAAGCCCAGGCCACGCAACACGCTTCCGACGTACTGGCCCATTTCGATGAATGTCATACTGGGGAACCACGGACACAAAGCCTGATGCTCCGAGTTTCTGCCTCCGCTGCTTTATACTCGTCGCGCGCGTACATTGCAGCAAACTCGCCTAGTCAAGAGCAGAAAAGGCGACTCCAGCACAGGTGTTGTGTCCTCTGAGCCTCGAACGCAAGACCAAGGTCAGGAAGGAAGGTGTCCAGCCCGAAGCCACTCTCCAACGCGTCGCGCGTCGTGTCGAAACACTTCTCGAAGAGCATGAACAGCTGAAACGCCATCATGACCTCACCGCCCGAGCAGGACCTCCGGCAGGCCTTGCATGGGCTGGTGTCAGCCGCGACAACTCGAATTCGCGCCTGCGGAAGGCCGATTGAGCGCCTTCCTGGAGAAGTAGATAGGAAGACCCCGGAGAATCGTGCGGAACTGGCCCATGACGACGAGGACATTCCGTTATCGTTGGTGATCTCCCAGACCTGTAAGTGCACGTCGTTTGCTTGGCTTCAAAGAAGGCCGAAACTCAGAGAGACTGTTGGCGTCGGTGGAATCGGCACTTCATAATGAAACCAAGGCTATTAGTGGACCAATCCTCGACAGGCCAAACATTCTAAAATTAGTGGAATTCGGCGCGAGCGCGTGGAATTCGGCGTACGAGCGGCAAGAATGTTGGATTCGGCGTGAGAGTGAATTGAGACCCCGAAGGAACAGCATTCCCCGCAGCGCCGCAGCACCGCAGCACGCCTTCTTACGCCCTTGCGCGTGCTTCTCGGACGTGAAGCCCACGAGCCCCTCTGACCAAACGACGCGTGAGAGCGCTGCATCTGCGGCAGCCGCAGCTTCCATAGCACGTGCCTGTGCTGCCCCCACCGCCGGGAACCTTCTAGAACCCGGCCGGCCGGCGCGAGAAAGACGGCGAGCGCGATGATTGACGAGGACTCCATCTCCGTGGTGATCACGGCCAGCAAGGAGCTGGAGAGCTGCGAGGTGGTGGATGGCGACGACGGAGGCGAGGCCCATGCGCGCACACATGCGCGGCGCCACAAGTTCACCATGTACACTGTCTTTGTGCGCAACCGCACGACGGGCGGTAAGTGCGTGGTGAAGCGCCGCTACTCGGACTTCTACAAGCTGCGTAAGGAGCTCATGGAGCTGGTGTCCTGGGGCCACTGCTCCTTCTGCGAGCGCTATCTGCAGCAGATCTCGGACTACCCGTTCCCGCGTCGACGGCTGCTGCGCTCGAACCGCGCGGCCGTGGTCAAGGAGCGCATGGACAGCCTGGGACTCTTTCTGCGGCACATGCTGCTCTGCATCATGGCGCGCAGCTTCGAGGACTGTCCGCAGGCCTGCGAGAATCTCGAGAGCTGCATCCTCAAATCCTTCCTGCAGATGGAGCACACGGAGCAGCTCTTACCCAGCATGGCGTCCAAGCAGCGGCCGCTGGGCATTCTGCAGGCCATGGAGGAGAAGCGGCAGCAGCAGATCAAGGCCGCGGGCTTACGCACACGCAGCCTCGTGCACACGACGCTGTCTGCGGCCAGCGATGGGTCGCAGCCACTCCAGGCGCGCAGTGATCGCCAAGTGGACACGGACACGTGCCATCTCTGTCTACAGAAGTGGACGCACTGCTACTGCAGCAGCGACCAGGACAGCGTCTACCCGGTCAACCTGGTCGCTGCCGCTGCGTCCGGAGAGTCGGGCAGTGCAGCTCTGCGCCAGAGCAGCTCGTTGGCCGAGAGCGATGCCAGTCGCTGCAGTCGCTGCGAGCACGACTGGAACCATTGCTTCTGCTGCCAGCAGATGTCTCCCACCGTCTCCTCCGCCTGCACCGAGTACTGAACGGCCGTGGAGCGAAGTCGCGGGCACGGGAAGCTCCGTGCACGCCCACGAAACTCCTCGAGAAGCTGGAGGCTGCCATCGTCGTGGCGGTGACGTCGGGGCGTAGTCGTCCACGTCCCCACGAGCGCCTGGCTAATATATGAAAACGAAGCGAAGTTTTGTGAGTTTTTGATTGGCTAAGAAAATCGAATCCGACCTTCCATTGGCGAATAAATCGAACCCGATTTTCCATTGGCTGCCGTTCTCTGAACGGATCTAACTGTCTCACCTCCGCTCGTCCGAGCTTGACTACGTCACTTCTGGCTGGATAGCGAGTGCTTTCGAGCAAGTGCCCACACGCATCAGAGCAGCATAATGAGTGGGCGGAAGAGCGCCGTGCCCTGGACGGACTGGACGGAGTGGCAGCACGTGCATGCTGGCCTCTTCAGCACCGATGTGTACGCGCAGCAGCATGCCGTGTCGCGCGTGGCGGCCTGGCGCAGTCGCGTCCAGCTCCCCGTGGCTATTGACGCCACAGCGCAACTGGTGGAGCTGCAATTGCACGAGCACCTGGCACGTCACCACCACCACGCCGTGGGCGCGTCGTCGCGCTCGCACAGCGAGCTGTCGCTGCAGTACTCTGGCGCCGTGGTGCGCTGTGTGAACGGACTGGTGGACGGCTCGCAAAAGGGCGCCTACGCCACTGCAGTGAGCGCGCTGGCGCAGCGCATCGGCATCCCGCTCTGGGTTGTGGATCTGCGCCACGAGTCCACACACAACCGTCTGCCGTCGCTGCCAGTGCTCCGCTTCGCCGCACGCCACCTTCTCGCTTGGCTGCGCGCCAACTACTGGCACACACAGGAAGACGCCGTGCGTGCCCAGGTACATCACGCAGCGCACTGGCTGTTCGCACAACTCCCATACCTGGCAGGAGACGGAGCTGCTGACCAAGCGCAGCAGAACGACGTCGAGCGTATGCAAGAGGAAGGCGGTGGCTCTCTACCACTCCCACCGCCCATTCTAGATGCAGACAATCTACGTAACGTGGTGACGCCGCTGCTAGTCTTCGGCGAGCAGTATGGCGAGAAAGTGGCGCCTTCCGGCATTTTGTTCCTGGACCTTGGGGACGCGCAGTCGGATGGCCAGGAGATCCCCCACAAGGAAGCACTCACAGCAATGCTGGTGGAACTCCAGCGCTCGTGGCAGAGCTTCAGCGCTTGGCTACTCGCGTGCCTCTGTCGGAAGGTGCTGGATGCCGTCACACCGCCGACAGCAGCACCAGACGACGAGCAAGAGGACGCGACAAGAGCAGAAGCGGAGAAAGACGCTCTGGATCAGACGCAACAGCAGCGTGAACTGGACGTGGCGCTGGGCTGGATCCGCCTTGTGGTGAGCAACGACTGGCGCGCGGGGCTCAAGTTCGCGGCAGGCCCCATTGACGACATCTACCAGAGCGGGGCGGAGATGCTAGTGCACGCCGAGCAGCTCAAGGCCGGCGACCGGCTCACGCAGGACAAGTACGTGGTGGTGGAGCGCCTCGTTGCGAATCTACGGTCCTGCAAGAGCATCCGTAACCACGGAGTTCTAGCCACAGAGACGAGCATCCGCGCCAATCTTGCCAAGACCTCAAACTTGGGCTGGAGCGTGCTTTCTGGCTGGGAAGCGTGTCCCATCGGACTGCGGCACTGCTACGCGAGCCACCACGAGGCTAGACACGCTCAGATCCGAGAGTACTCGCTGGATGACGATGTTCTAGCGGCTGGCAGCTCCACGTTTGTCATCTCTGAGGACGAGGATGAAGACCCACTCAAGATGGACGTGGACGGCCAAGCTGAGCAAGCCATGGACGCAATTATGATGGACCTGGATGCCGACTATGACCAGCAACTGCAGCAAAAACTGGAGCTGCAGGCCACCGTCGCGCGCGAGAGCATCCGTCACGCGGGATCCGCAGACCAGGAGGTGCTGCCGCAGCAGGAACTGCAGCGCATCCAAGCCGAAATTGAGATCTGGTAAGCACGACAAGCAGTAACAGCGTTCGAACCAACCTTTGTGACGCGTGGGGATGGGTCATCCTATTACGAGAGCTACTCGCGTTCCTTCCGCCTCTGCACTGCTCCCTCTCTTCGCGTCTTCCTTCACCGTGTGTGTGTCGTTGTCCCAGTCGCAATACCCAGTTCCTGTCATCCTTGTGTAGTTGAGAAACCCGAGACGAAGGCGCTTGACTCGCCGAGCTGTCAACCACCCAGGACAATGCCACCTGGGCTTCGACTCGCTGCTCCAGCACCAAGTAGGTGTCTACGCCACACGTCTAGAGAATAAATTTGGAGAGGTCCGTCTTCTTCATGAGGCTGCCAACGCGCTCGAGCACGAGGTCCTTGGTGATGGTCACGGTCGTGCCGGGCGTCATCTCGGAGCTGTCAAAGCTGATGTCCTCCACCACCTTCTCCACCACCGTGTGCAGTCGCCGGGCACCAATATTCTCGATGGTCTTGTTAATCTCCGCTGCCACTCGCGCGATCTCCCGCACAGCTTCGTCCGTGAACTCCAGGTGGACGCCTTCCGTCTTGATCAACTCCGTCTGCTGCTTGATGAGGTTCGTCACGGGCTCCGTGAGGATGCGGTGCATGTCATCCTCCGTGAGGCCCTTGAGTTCCACACGGATAGGCAGTCGGCCCTGCAGCTCCGCCAGCAGATCCGACGGTTTGGCCGAGTGAAAGGCGCCCGAGCCCACAAACAGAATGTGGTCTGTGTTCACGTTACCGTGCTTGGTGGAGATGACGCTGCCTTCAATAAGCGGTAGAAGATCGCGCTGCACGCCTTCGCTGCTTGGGTCCGAGGAACGACGCATGTCTCCGCTCGAACAGATCTTGTCGATCTCGTCAATGAACACGATGCCGTTCTCCTCCGTCTGCTGGATGGCCTCCCGCACCACGTCCGTCATGTCGATGGCCTTCTCCATCTCCATCTCCTCGAACACGCCGCGCGACTCCGCCACAGTCATGGACTTGCGCTCCGTCTTCTTGTCGAACGCCTTGGAGAAGAGGTCACCCACAGGCAGCGATTTGTTGTCGCCAGCCATAATGGCGAAGGGCTGGCCGCCAGGGTTCTTCTGTACGGGAACGTCCACCATGATGACCCGGTCCTCCATCTCGCCCAGCCGCAGCAGTCGCTCGAAGGACGCACGCGAGCGCTCCCCAGAGTTGGCGCCCGTGAGAGCGTCCAGGATACGACTCTCCACCAGATGCTGCACCTCTTTGCGCACGCGCTCCTTGCGACTGCGCTTGATCAAGTTGATGGCGTTCTCCACGAGATCGCGAATGATCTGGTCCACGTCGCGGCCGTGGAAGCCCACCTCCGTGAACTTGGTGGCCTCCACCTTCACGAAGGGCGCCTCGGACAGCTTGGCCAGTCGGCGCGCGATCTCCGTCTTCCCGCAGCCCGTGGGGCCCACCATCAGGATGTTCTTGGGACTCACCTCCTGACGCAGCTCGTCCGAGATGTTCATGCGACGCCAGCGGTTGCGCAGCGCAATGGCCACGGCGCGCTTGGCGTCCGCCTGGCCCACGATGTATTTGTTCAGCTGCTCCACCACCTCACGCGGCTTGAGGCGACGTCCCATCTCTCCCTCCGCCGCCACCTTGGGCTCCTCTACTGCCTGCACGGGCACCACGTCCTCCTCGGACGCCTGCGGGGCCGCCGTGGACGCGAAGCGCACCGACTTCTGCTGCGACTGAGACTGCGACGCCCGCGCCAGCGCAGAGGCGCCCATAGAGGCCTGCTGCGGCTGCAGACGGCATGTGGCGGCCGCGAGGGCCTTGGACTGCACGGCGCGACGCATCATTCTTGCTTCCACTGCTTCTTGGCGGACGTGGCCTGCTCTGCTGCCCCGTTCCCCCTTCTTCGGCTTCTGCGCAAGCAAGAGGGCGTCGTCAGGAGCTCCAGCGACAGACAGCCAAAGATCGGCGCTCGGCGTGGACCACACGGACCTGTAAGAGGTGATATCCAGGGCGGACTGGGGTGCACCTGGCGGGCACGCCGCTTTGTTTGCACCTTCTATCTTGCATGTACCTGTGGTGTTGCAACTCGTTAGATGGCATGACCACTATTGGAGTGTAGAGTTCACGCCAATGCGCTCGGACGGGCTCATCTCCCTCTCGCCCAGAGGGCAGCTTCTTCTAGCCAATGATCGCGCGCATGAAACCGATATTCCACCAATGGCGCGCCATTTCGAGTTGCGCGACTTTCATCCAACCCACAGCGACGAATCGAAGGAGACCTTCACTCACTGCGGGCTGGTGGCCCTTTGGGCAGTGCCAATCCTCTGCAGCCGGTGGCAGTAGTACATTCGGTTTATTCCCCTGGGTTATTCCACAGTCCTCGCGCTACTGCCACCGAAACGCTGCAATGCTGTCACCGTCCAGAGACCCCCCGCCTCGGCCACACCAAGCAGATCAAAGCTCAACCCGGAAGCAGCACAAGAAGGTTCTATCCGAGAAGCCCCAGCACCACAAGAAGCTCCGGCTGCAGGACGCGAGCAAGAGCCCAGCAAGCAGCACACCCAGCTCCTTCTCCACTCCGTGGTCGTCCTTCCTGCAGCGATGGCTCCCAAGAAGAACAAGCAGCGCGAGAAACAGGAGCAGAGCCGCGCATCCTCCAGCGCCCGCGCGCACCAAAGTCTGCTAGGCTCGACGACTTCCGCGGCGCCGCCCGCATTCATCGGCTTCTCCAGCTTTGCGCAGCCTGCCCCGAATGCCGTGCAGGCCCGAGGGAAGTTCGCGGGTGGTGCCAAGCCCGTGGTGCAAACCATCTACGACGGCTCGGACCACGAGATCACGCTGGCGCTCAAGATGCTGGCCAAGAAGGGCACAGTGACCAAGGTCAAGGCCCTGCACACCTTCTTGCAGGAGGTTCTTCCGCCACGCAAGCCAGCGGAGATCCGCGCCATGCTGGGCCACTTTGCGCAGCTCTACACCTTCGAGATGCGCGACCAGAACGACCGCAAGGTGCGTCAACTGCTCAACGAGGTGCTGGGCGCCATCGCCAGCAAGCTCAAACCTCGCGCTTTTACTGCGCATATGCAACGACTTCTTCCCTATTGGTACCTGGCCATGCACGACGTGAACGCCGACGTGGCCGTCGAGGCGCGGAAGGCCTTCGACTCGCTTTGTGGCGACGACGAGACGCGAGCGATTGTCGTGGTCGAGCACCTGCCGGCTATCATGGCCGAGTATGAACAGTTCTTCTCGAAGACGCCAGACACCTTCGAGGGTATCTCTTTACAGCCTGACGAGTGCGAGGAGCGCTTCGAACGCTGCGTCTCCGCTGCAGTGGCCAGCATCAACGCCATTATTACTCTGCTGGCTGAACAAGACCTGGTCGCGAAACTAAGCGATGATACCGCCACCACATCAGTGGAGGCTGTCGTGACCTCAGACAAGTTTCTGCGTCTGGCCACGGCATCTTCCAAGCACCCGAATTTCTCCCGTGACAGCGTGCGAAGAGCCACGTACGTGGCTCTTGTGACGCTATGCACCAAGGCCAAGTCGCTCGTGGTCAAGAGAGAAGAAGCCTTTGGTAAGGTCGTGCTAGGCGTCTTCAGCGACAAGAGCCCCGTGAACCATGAGGCCATGTGGAACGCCGTGCTTACCTTCTTGCAGACCTTCCCCGGCGTCTGGCACTCGAGCGCCAGCTTCCCAAGATACGTGGTCAGCGCCGTGTACCCACGGTTGTTCTCGCAGATCCGCCATGGTTTCTTTGGCTCAGGACGCTCATCCTTCCCGACGCTGCTGCCGCTGCTATCCATGATCCCACTGGACGTGGCTGTGAATCCTGTCAATGGCCATTCGGCGCTTTACACTGGTGTCCTCGAGCAGTGTCTCAAGTTCCTGGAGTCCAAGGACGCGCGCTTCGCCGAAGAGCCAGCGATCACGGCCTTCTTTGAGTGTGTGACAGGCTTTTTCAGCATCTTCCTGAACGCCAAGGAGAATGCGGCGTGGCTCAACGAGCAACAGACGGAGCCGTTCGCTTCCAACTACGTCAGCCAGTTCGAGAAGGCTCTCACGTCGTCTGTAGTAACTGCAGTGAGTCTACCCAGTTTCCCGGGCAACCAAGTAAAAAGGTTCGCCACCAGTCTGCTCGAGATGACCAGTCGTCTGCGTAGCTTCAGCTTTTCGGCCGACTCGGCCGTGGGCAACGCTGTGAAGGGGCAGTTCACAGCAACACTGCACGTGTGGATCCGCAAGGCGTTGAGCGCCATGACAACCAAGTTGGTCTTCGTGCCGTCACGCATGAACGAGCTGATCGCTGCGGGTGTCGCGGACTCGAAGACCAACGGTGAAGCTGGTGAAGCGGAACAGTGGGCGCTGACTGCCAAGGTGCTGTACCACGAATGTTTGGTGCAGATTGACGAGCTAGTGGCAACGCCGAAGTTTACTGCGGCTCGAAATTTGTCCTTGCTTCAGCTGCTGGAAGTCATCAGCGGTCTTTGCGGAGTTCTACCATTAGAAACGCTGTTTGCAAGCGAGGACGCTGAAGGATCTTCGTCTGTGGAGGCGCATTTCGACAGCCACTACCGCTCAGTGATTCGAGTGCTCGCAGAGTGGAGCAAGTATGACCGCAAGGGCTCGGCGAAAACCATGCACGCTGCTCTGGGGCTCACGCGGCCGTTCTTCTTGGCGGCGCGGATGAAAAAGCAATTTTTGCTGCAGTTGTTCCAGAACTGCGATGTGCAGTTCGGGGACATGGCAGAGGCGACCGATATTATCCAGCACGGACTGCAGTTCCCCGTGACCGACGAAGGCTGCAAGCTCTGGTTGTCCTGCGGCAGTTGGCAGAATGGATACACCAGTGCTCTAAACGCTACGACAAGCCAAACGGATGCCACGCTAGAAGCGCTGCAAGCCATTTGGCAGGGCAAGCTATTGGACGAGTTCTTGATGATCAGTCTCAAGGGTCGGCTAGACGACTTGGACGCTGATGCCTTTGCCACGCTTCTCAGCGCTTGTCTGGGTGGCTCGTCCAGCTTCCCGGTGGTGAGCTCAGACGCGGTGGTGATTCTGTGCCACTTTGTGATCCAGAACGGCCCCGACAGCAGCGACGACGTGGTCATGCGCATCCTAACGCACCTATGCGAGCTCTTTCTCAAGCTTAATGGGGACCTTCCGGACGAGCTGGAGGCGGTGGAAGTGCAGCTGTACCAGTTGCTGTTCCACCTCTCGGCGCGTGGTAACTATCGAGCGGAGGCCAGTGCGTTGTGGGCACGGACCGTGCGCCACTCACTCAAGCAGTGGACCTCAGCGCGTACAGAGGCTTTCGCCAGCGACCTCGCTGCCCATGTGAACTCCCTGCTGGTCGCTGATTTGCCAGCAGGCACAGTGAACTTCAACTCAAAGCAGTACGCGGCGTACGCTAAGAGCTATCTGCTGTTATCCACAGACAAGACCACCTTCTCCGTACCGCAGCTAGTGGAGAAGCTAGATGCCATCCACTTGCGGTGCACGAACAACGAGAAGCAGCCCTTGTTCTTCAGTCGCGTGCTACAGTGTCTGGGCGAACTGAGCGACGACGAGCAGGCCATTGGGATCCTGCAGACCTACTTGGTGCAGCTGGCCTCGCAAGACGAAGTCACCGCTGTCGGTCTTGTGGCGAAGCTCGTGGACCTAGATGTCACTCACGCGCTTACGTGGGCCGTCTTCCACTCATACGCCGGTGATGAAAGCGGGGACGAGTTAATGGAGATCCTCGAGAGCTACTTGACGCTAGAGCGTCTGTACGAAGCGGTGAAAGCGTCTTCGTCGGTCCTGGATAAGGCACTACTCCACGTACTTGCAGCGTGCCAGGGCCGGCGTGAGCGATCCACCCCACAGTATCGCAACTGGGTTTTCGAGAGCAAGAACCACGGTGAAGCTCCTATCGCTGGTGTTAGCGACAACGCGACGGCTCTCACATTTCAGCAGCATGGCGAGTTGGATGATTTGACCGTTGCAACGTTGTCCATCTACAGCTCCCAGTCCTCACGAGCGTCCACCGTTCAAGAGGTTGTGGATTCCAGCGGTGACTGGAAGGCGGCGGCTGTGCAGTCCGTGGCAATGTCGCTTCTCCGTGTCGTGGACGCAGAGGAAGACGAGGAGGTCTCCAAGGCCCTGCAGAGCTTCTTCCGACTCTGTGAACGCGACGCACTTCAGGACGTATCAACTGATTTCTTTGAGTATCTCCGCGTGGCTACGAAGGCTCTAAGCGAAGAAATGCGACTCCCAGACGCAGCGTCTCCCTGTGAGAAGCTTCAGCTGCTCAGCTCTTCGACGCTGGAATGCGTCTTGACGCGACTGCAAGCACTATTGGCCCCAGGATCTTTGTCTGTCGTGGAGACCGCAGACTGGATCGCTGCAACGGAGTATGTGAGTGCACTGTCCACGTCTTCGTCGCTGTTGGACGGCATGCCAGAGCTCCGCCCAGCGTGGGAGAAGGTAGCGCGTCTGCTAATCACGCACTCGATCGCAGGAAAGACGGAGACGGCCAAGGTTACAGCGCTCAAGATCCACAAACGCAGTGCAGCGCTTACCGATGAAGAGCAGGTGGTCTTGGCGTACTCTCAGGAGTTGGTCCAAGCTCGTCTGGCGCTGTTGGGGCTGCTGAGCGCCATGCAAGCTGCCAACGCAGACGCGCTACAGGAGCTGGCTGCTCACTATCGAGAAGCGTTGCTGGCGGCGGTGCTGTGCTCTTTCTCCGAGGGGGTGGAACTCAAGGCTAACGTGGTAACCACGTACGTAGGACTCACGGCGCCGTCGCACTGCTTCCGACTCGTTAGCCTGTGGCTGGGCGTGGAGAAACTGCTGGCAACGGTGCTCCCAGCGCTCCGTGCGACGCTCATGAGCATCCACGACGTGGACCACGTGCAACGGCTGGTACTCGAGTCCTTTGGGGGCGTGGAGGTGTTGGCTGCGTTGTTCAACGGTCGTCGCTATCCGCTTCCACCCACGCTGCGTGTCTTGCTCTACATTCTCGCGTCACACAGCGGTGTGTTGCGTCTCCGCTCTTACGACGCCAAAGCGATTGATGTGAACGCAGACGATGAATCTGCGACAGAAGCCGCGCTAGCCAAAATGCTGATCCCCAAGGCTCTGCGCTCGGCTCTGCGTGCCGTGTTCACGGACGAAAAGGATGGGAGCGGCGCCAGCAATATCCGCATGCGCAGCCGCAAGCAGAAGGCCCACGAACGCGAGGACATTGTGGGGAAGCTGCTGCTCTGGGACCTCTTCCTTCAGCTTTTCCCTGCCAGTGGGGGAGCGGAGAGCAGCCAGGACGCGACTGAAGGCAGTCAGGACGTGTCGTCCACGCTCATTGCGTCGGCGCTGAGTTCATATGCCTCGCGTCACGGGCTGCTCACCAACTTCCTCACCTTTGGCTCCACGCTGTTGTCCCAGGAATCACAGACTGCTGCCAAGGCCTCGTCGGATGTGGAACTGACGGACACGACGCTCTTTGACGTGAACGACCTGGAGCAGAGGGAGACAGACGCCGACGTTTGGAGCTTTCACAAGGCGCGGGTGTTCCAACTGGCCACACGCGTCTTCTTCCGGACGGTGATACGTCTACCGGCCATGGTACGCGCCTGGTGGAACGACGAGTGCTCTCGAGCCACTCGCAGCTGGGCTGCCAAGTACTTTGAAGACCACATCACGCCGTCCGTGCTGGCTGCGGAGCTGGCGCTCATCCAGCAAGCTAGTGAAGCACCTTCAGCCGGCAGCGACGCCTGGGACGAAGACGAAATGACGGTCAAGGGCAGTCGCGTGTCCAGAGAGATCACTACGACGTACGTCAAAGACGAGTGTGCGCTGGAGATGGTAGTGCGGGTGCCGTCTAACTACCCACTGCGTTGTGTGGAGGTGGAATGCACGAAGCGCATTGGTATCGCGGAGGACCGCTGGAGACGCTGGGTGCTGCAGATCATCCGCGTGACCTCATCGCGGGACGGCTCGCTACTGGACGCTGTGCTGCTCTGGAAACGCAACGTGGACCAGGAGTTCGAGGGCGTGGAGCCCTGCCCGATCTGTTACTCCATCCTGAACCCCAAGAACATGGGGTTGCCGTCGCTGCCCTGCAAGACCTGCAGCAACAAGTACCACAACTCGTGCCTCTACAAATGGTTCAACCAGTCCGGCAAGAACAAGTGCCCCATTTGCCAGCAGCCATTCACAGGCTGAGCCACTGGGCTGGCCAGTACCAATCAAGCTTACGGGCTCTAGAACTCTGCATGCAGTGGATCGGGAGAGAACATCGCGGAAAGCAGACAAGCGGATTAGCCCAGCGCTGCGGAAGATCGTCTGGCGGGGAAGCGCAGTATGGGGATATAATATGAATGGAGATGATAGACGGGGTAGCTGCTGTTGTGTGCGCTTCTTCAGGAGGTGATGCAGCCGCAGCCTGAGGACGTCACGGTCTTAGCCGACACAGAAGGGCTTAGCGTGGCTTCTACAAACAGATGCATAGCAGGCAGCACACGAGAGAGCGCCAGCACGCAGCATGGAGTTAGCCACGCCTTGCTCCAACCAGAGAAGGCGACGAACCCCTCATACACAGTGCCCGTAATGCGCACCTCGAATAGCGGGGGTCGTCTTACGCAGCACCGAGACGTTGACGGGCGTCGGGTGCGTGGTAAAGGCCGGCACCTTGGCGCTCTCCAGCGTCTGTGCGTCCTGCAGCATGCCGCGCCCCATACAGATCAAGCGGATGGCCTTGGCGTCGTCCGCAGGCGGCACTCCTGTTGCACGCGCACACAGCACAGTCCAGTCAGTGAGAATCACGAGCGTCAGTGGCATGCGCGGGCAGTAGGCGCCTCCTACTCTCGGGCCAACTGCGCATGAGCAGCGCCTTGACGTCCGACACGGCCGTCGTCTTGGGGAAGCCCAGCTCCACGTGCACGCCGTCCATGTTGGCGAAGAGGAACTTGAGCTGCAGCTCGTCGCCGCGGCTTCCTGTGGCTGCGCCCCGGCCGCTCATACTGCTGGGGGCACCGGCGCGGAGGAGGGCGAGAGCTGGCGGGTGAAGGTGGCGGAATGCGACGAGAATCGCTCTGGGCCGAGCGAAGAGAAGGACTTCCCCACGGTTGTATCAAAAGTTCGATTGCGGCGCGCGGATTGGCTGCTGCAAGTTGAGGACGAAGGCGATTGGTCCGCTTTGGGAAAATAAACATGCGACGAAGGGGTCGTTCCCGGGGGATATTCTCTTTGAGGGTCCAGCCAGCCATAGAAATATCACGAAAAGGTCAGAGTAATCAGCCGCATGCCCAGTGATGCTCGCCTACTGCGCGTTGCACTGATGGCTGTCACCAAATGCACAGTCCCCACGGACCAGATGTACTGTTATAGAAAACCTACAGTACAGTGGTAAACGCCGCAGGACGGAAAACTGCTCTTTGGCACTGCCAAATTGGCAGACAGATCGTAACCTGCCTGCACCAAGAGAAGCCGAACGAGGCGCGCGCGGGGGCGGGAGAAGACACCAGAGCAGCACGCCCGCACAGCAGCACAGCAGCACAGCAGGACAGCACCACGCGCACCAACACAGGACGCGCCATGGATGGCCGCCGCAGAGCTGACGCACCGCCAGCGCTGGCGCCCGTGCCGCTCCGCGAGTCCAAGCGTTTCTGCGTGGAGCGTCCTGGCGACGAGGGCGCTGCAAGGACGGATGAGATGGCTACAGCAAGCGACGCGAGCGCGGCGGCGTCCTCCACGTCTTCCTCGCCGTCGTCTCACTGGATCCGCGCCATCCAGAACCAGAGCTTCCAACCCAAACCCACACCGTACTCTCCGCACGCGCGCAGTGAGGAAGACCCGCTCATGCTGCAGCAGCGTCAGTGCCGGGACAAACTGCGCACTTTGCGGCTGGTGCGGGAGCGCATCCGCTTCTACCCGATGCGGCCGACAGACGAGCGACAGAGAGGGGACACCCGTGCCACGGCCTCCACGCCTTCCATGCGGATCCCTACCAGTATGATCTTCTCGGGCGAAGAGGAAGACGTACTGTCGCCGTCGCTGGAACAAGCAGAAGGCTCCGATGGCGATTTGGATACGCCGACAGCCACTGTCGCTGTCCAACAAACGGGCATCGAAGCCCTGGGCGGTCTGGAACTGCTACTCTTCGCCTTCTTCTCGCGGGAAGACCTACTTCGCGTCAGCAGCGTGTGTCGTGGCTGGCGCATGCTGGCGCGCCACGATCTGCTCTGGGAGCCGCTACTGCTCACACCCGAGGAGCGTTATCCCTTGCGTCCTCTGC
>JAADYK010000421.1:0-20787 GCA_023338225.1 Halophytophthora batemanensis
CGCGCGGGTTCATCTTCGTGGAACCTTGCTCGAGCGCCATTTCACTAGCTCTCACTATGGGGTGACGCTTCACGCGTCCCGTGTTCCTAGCTGGCCAAAGGCAGTGCTGGCCATAAAGGAGGTTCGAGCATGCATTTATTTGAGCAGATCGACAGAGAGGCAAAGGCCACGCGCGTCGACACTAGCGCTATGGAGGCGGTGGTATCGGGCTCGCGCACTCGAGGGACGCCGACGCATCGTTTCCTCCCTGGTGTTGTCGCTGTTGCGGTGCAAGGCGCTCCATCTGGTCTCCAAGAGTACGGCAGCGCATCGCTGGCAAAGACTCGTGACGAACTTCGTTGCCCACACGGCACCGGAGACGCCAGTTCCACGACGGGTGATTCTACCGCTCTGGGGCGGAATCAGCAGCAGTTCGGCTTACTTCGGACACGGATACGATGTCTGCTACATGGAACGCCATCGGCGAGTCGGACCCATCCACGGAAGTCTATGTGGGGCCTGTGGTTCAATCTACAACGACGCATGAACGATAGCGCAGCAATGGACCGAGCACGGCACATACAGCTGCTCCGAGCACCGATCTGGGCCAGCTCGTTGCGTCGGCTCCAAGTCCTGTCGCCAGATCCGACGGGTTTGACTCCCTTCATCCGGGAGCAAACATTTGGTCGGCTCTGCGAAGAGTTAGCATGCCAGGGTCTCCGCTCTCTACAGGGCCTGTTCCTCAGTGAACATGGTTTGATTGACGCAGGAGAATCTGTGCAGAGGATCGCATCCCAGTCGACTCTTAGTCAAGCCGAAAATCTGTAGTACCTCCTTCTTCAGCTATAAGTAGGCTCGCAGCATTTCCGACAATCTCACTACGGAGATCCCCCTGGGGGTGCTGGTGGCATCGCGCACGAGGCAAACGCACATGCACTAGTGGGAGTACAAAGCTCCCGACGGACGTGGGTTTTCCCGTACCTGAGGAAAACGGACTGGGCGAGGGTTCTTCGCACAGTAAACCCGATCTGGACATCGCGAAGCGCTAAACTCAAATGCACGCCAGAACGCCTCTGGTCCCACTCGTCAGCGCTACTCACGACTCGGCGGAGTATGCTGCCCACGGTCTATGACATTCAAGCACACTTACTCCGCCGTCTCCTCCCGGTCAAGCCCTACTTCTTCTTCTTGCATCAGAGATCCACCGACCCGACAATGACAGACTGTTACGGCCCGAAAACACAGGAGCACTGCCAAGTTGGCAGTGCCGATGAGTACGCCAGACGTGACAACGCCTTCGGCCAATCTGATCCCAGCTCGTACGACAACGCTTCGCCTGGACCGAATTCCTCATGGGCTAGGAGGAGATCATTCACGAGCAGTAGGCTGTCAACTTGGAGCTAGCGCTCACGATCTGGTTCTGCTTTCGAGGGGTCTTCCTGCTGGAGATCCGGAAGATCCGCAACACAGTCGTCTTCGGAGGCCTCCTCCGCACACAGGAGCTACGCTGGCACAAACCATCACCCGGTTCTTCGCGACGCACTTAAGCTCCCTCCACCGACGTCGGTTCAAGCTGCAGATCGACGAAACAGCATTCGAACGGATCACAATGACGCTAGCGACGCAGGTGGAAGAACCACGAAGGCATCTCACGCCTGATCAACCGCACACGTCACACATCCGACGAGACCCCTTCTGGGTTCGGTGGCACGAGCCACATACTGCCTCGTACTTAGCGTAACAGATCGGAGTCCAACCACCTCGTAACAGCATTATTGCATGACTCATGATCGGGCGCAAGGCGGAGATGCGGGAGCTGGCGCGCGTCGCCGGCCTGCGCGCAGACGCCAACGACAGTGCCAGCGACAGTGTCGGCCGCGACCAGAGCGCGGAGCTGCACTCACAGGAGGCCCCAGCGCCGCTGGTGATCGTGTACGGCGCCGCGTCCACGGGCAAAAGCATGGGCGTGGCGCACGCGCTGCGACAGCATGCGTCTGCGCATGCGGTGGTGGACTGCACGGCTATCTACTCGCCCAAGGAGTTCTACCGTGAGGTGATGGCGCAGCTGCAGGACAACTCAGCATTTTCTTCTTCCCAGTATGTGCAGCCAGCGGCTAAGCAGCCGGGCGACGGGATCAGCATTTCCATGGACTCTCACGAACAGCTCAACATCAATGGTAACGGTCAAGTCGAAGGAAAAGCGGGTGCGAGCGAACCAAACAGCGAGGCAATAGCGGTCCAAAGCAAGCACAGCAGACAGTCCCAGACAGATACGTACGGCGACTCGGAGCGGTTCAGCTCGCTCAACTTCCTGAGTTTCTTCAAGGCTCTGGACACCTTCATGACCGCCACCAACTCCATTCCAGACGCCACTGCGTCCAAAAAGCACACAGATCGACGACGTGTGCTGTATTTGGCGCTGGACCACGCAGACAATCTGCTCGACCGCGGTATGAGCGCACTGCTCACCTGTGTCTTCACGATCAAGGAGCAACTCGCCTACCTCAACGTACGTCGAGCGCAGCCCTCCCATTTGCACGCCGTACTACTCAACTAACTCCTCTTCCTATGCTTGCAGATGTTCGCGGACGCTCCGCCCTGGGAGATTTGTGTGTTGCTGGTGACGCGTGGTTTGTCTATGGCCTTTGATAAGCTCGTAGCACCTTTCTTTCCGGTCTACGTGGCCTTCCCGCCGTACACCCGGGAGCAAATCGCTGATATTTTGATCCATCAACTGGATATGCAGTCGGCTGGAGAGCGATTCCGTTCGTGGCTGGTACACCTTTACGGTTTACTGCCGTCTGCAGCAGACAGCGACTGGCTGGACTTCCGTGCGGCAGTCGTACACTTGCTACCACAGTTCCAAGCCGAGTTCTTCTCTCAACGCAGTACGCCACACGCCACCAAAAAGCGACTGGAGCTAGCCACGAATGCTGGCGCCCAGAGCTTCCTCAAGACGCGGCGCAAGCATTTATTTGGCTACCACAAACTCGGCCATCGCGTGGGAGATCCGTCCGAACTCATCTCGTGCGCCAACCTGAGTCGGAGTTGTCTGCTACTCGTACTAGCAGGTTATCTGGCATCTTTCAACCCGCAAGACGCTGATACCCACTTCCTCTCGTCTTCAGGCGGTATGCGACGCAAGAAGCGTGCCAAGAAGAGCAAGGCCGGGGAAGCCAACAGCGTTGGGCCTGTAGTCACGGCCAAAGGCAAGAAGCAGCAGGTGAACCAACTGCTCATCGGGCCTCGCATCTTCGCGCTGCAGAGATTACTGGCCATTTATCTCAACCTGCGCGCTGAAGCGGAAGCTGATCGCAACGCCAACGCACAAGAGACATCTACAGCCGAGACACGCGAGGAGATCTTCGTCCATGTAAGCACGAGTCTCAGTGTCTTGGGTTGATCGGTGGGTTCGAGGGATTGATACTCATGGATGTGCATGCGTACTCATGAATGTGCTTGTTGACGTACTCAGCTGGCGACGCTGGTACGGATGCAACTCTTCCAGCGTACTTCACCACCGAATGTGCTGGACGACGTCAAGTTCCGCTGTCTCGCTGACGCGCGCTTCGTGCACGAAACAGCACGTTACCTCAAGTTCCCCCTCAACGACTATCTCAACCGGGCCGACTGACGACTCACGTCAAGTAGAAGCTAGCACCAAGACGGTGAGTTGCAATATATAACGGTCCAACCTTCTTGCTGGCCAAACCAACATACGCCGAATATCCATACACGTAAATAAAACCCCAGCCGAGCGGCGCACTCGATGTCATGTCGTTTCTTAGCTGGCCACGCGTTGTCACGTCCGGTGGTGTCGATCGAGATGCTGTTTACAGCAGGCGGGTCGGCGTAATGGGCGTGTCTTCGCGACAGATATCATCCAGCAACGCATCGGCCTCCCGAAGGAACGGATGCTTCAGCGCCTGCTTGGGTGTTATCCGCTTGCTCGTGTCCTTCTCCATCATGAGCGAGATCTACCACGTCAAAAGGGTACCACAAATTACAGCAAGTAAGTGACCACCAACCAACCAAAGTTCGCTGAAAGCTCATACTTCGAAGTACAAGCTTTATCACGTACCAGATCCTTGGCTTCGTCCGAAATGGTGGACCACTCGGGCTCTTCGAACTCATATTCGACACGCTTGTTCATCTGGATGAGTTCTTCGTCGTTCACGCCGAAGAACGGTTCATAACCGCACAGCATCGTGTACATGACAACCCCCGCCGAGAACATGTCCACTCCGCTAGGGTACGCTTCGCCCTTGCCTGCAGCCAGGATCTCTGGTGCAACGAAGCCTGGTGTGCCGCATCTTCCCTTCAATGTTCCATCCTTCTGGATGAATGCCGCCATTCCGAAATCCGCCATCTTGAGCACCGAGTACCTAATGCCAGGACAAGCAAAGCGTCAGCGGGACTCGCAACCATCTCCCGAATCAAGAGCACGCTCAAACGAGTGACGTACTGCATCCCCTTCGGACAGTGGCCGTAGTCCAGCGCCAGGTTCGAAAGTTTCACGTCACGATGAGCTACACCGTTGTGCTGACAGTACGCAATGGCACGGACCAGGCTGGCCACCAGGAACGACGCCTTCGTCTCGTCCACCGCGCTGTTGGACGCGATCTCTTCGTGGAGATCGCCATCCCGCATGAGCTCCAGTTCCATGACCAGGTGATTGCGCGTCTCGAATAGCGATTGCAGTCGGATAACCGGGCAGTATGCAGACCCCGAACGCACCGTCAACAAGCTCTGTGTCAGGATTTCTCGCACTACGGTGTCTTCACGCTCCGTTTCGCGCGCCACCAGGTCCCAGAAGATGTTCTTCTCGATGATCTTTAGCGCACAATCCCGCGAGTCAAGTCCACTCGGAGACGCGTCACTGTCCGGCGTGGCCTTCCTCCTCGCGCGTCGAACAACCGAGAACCGGCCTTTGCCTAATTCATAGCTCTTCGACGACGAGCATGTAGGGGAGTCAGGGGTCAGGTCAAAGAGATCGTCGATCTGCATCTTGGTGGCGCTCGCCAGCTTCTCCCGCCACCGCACGGCGTCCTTCTCCGCCTCGAAGCGTAGCCAGACCTCGTTACGTGCCGAGTGCACCGACGAGTGGCAGCAGTACTTGAGCGCAAATTCCGTCGTGCTACGCTGCTGGACGTGCAGTGATCCCTCGAATAAATTAGCGTGGCCCACCGGTCGACTTGACTCGTTCGAGTCCAGGTACTCCCACAGGTTATTGCGGTAGAGCGACAAGTAGCGCTTGCACCACTTGCGACCCGGCTCCTTCACATACGCCCACCCCGTGAGTGAGTGAGGAGACAGTTCGTCTGCGATCGGCGACCGGGTCTTCTCCGCTTTCTCCAGACTGCGCATGCTCTCGAAGGCATCGGGCGGTAGGTCCGTCTCCAAGCACGATAACAGCCACGAGTTCGAATCCCACGACCGCAACTCGCCGTCCCAGCTCGGAGCCGCGAGTTTCGCTAACACTGGCGACAGATCCTCACTCACCACGGAGTTATCCTCGGCGATAACGTTCATACCAAAGGGCGACGGGCGATCTCCCAGTGGCTGGCGTCCAGAACTGCTTAGTTTCATGGACGCAAAGTGGTTACCTCCACGGACGCTGACTTCGTCGCCCAAGAACGCGTGCGTACTGTTGGCCATGTTGTCATTGTGAATCGTGGTGAAGCACTTGCGCAGAACCGTGTCCACGCCGCTGCCCGAGCCGCCGATCGACGAGGCTGGAGGCAGCAACGTGTTCTCCAGAAGTGGACAGTCGATGGTGATGTGGTTGCCATTGCAATTCGCACACATGGCATTCTTGCGTCGGCTGTTGGTTCGTGGTAGACCGTTCGGGAAAAGCGGCAGTGGTGGAAGCTTCACTTCGCCTTCAGCGCTTGCAGCAGACGTCGGCGAAGGTGAAGGGTGCACTGCTGGAGACAGTGACGGCGACTGCATCGCGTGGCTTTCATCGAAAGACCGCGAACGCGTCTGGTGCTTGCCCGCGATAGCCACCGCTGCCGCCACCGCCGCCTGATTGGCGCTTTGCCTCGCTTCTTCGTCCGAATCAACCAAGTCCCCACCCATCTGTGTGACGTCCTCTGCTTCTGAGAGAATGGTCGAGATGGAGTCGAGCGCGGTGAGAGACCGACGGTTGTCAATGTTGTGCACGCTGATCAACACAGAAGGAAACGCCACAAGTCAGGCGGGAATCAGCTCGCTTGCGCAAACGTCGCATCCTTGAGGCAGCGCAGTGCAGCAAACGCTCTGGCCACCTCACGTTCGTCCCTCTACACTCGGGTATGCGCAAAGGCAAACTCACAGACACGCACCTGATGTCGCTGTCGCTGTGAATGCTGTTCATCATAAGGCGCTGCAATAGCATGTCCATCTGGAGCTCCCACGGCTTGGTACCTGGCGCTAGCGATGATCCGCTGTAAGACCTGGATTGTGGAGACCCCGCTGTCTTGCTGGTGCTCGTATCGGGTGAAGTGCTGTATTGAAGCACCTTCGTGGATGGGTCGCTCTCCTCACTGGTCGTGGCGCCGCTGGCGAGCGTCACGCTCTCGTTCTCGGCTGCAAAGCGCTTTACCTGGTCCATAAAGCATTCCAGTAGACGTCATAAGCGTAGTGTTAGCACGTCGACGAGACTCAAACACGCAGTAGAAGACACCGAAGTACTGGCAATGAGGAGTGAGAAAACGCTTACCGAGTGGATCTTGACGGCCGTGTGAGTGGCCAGGTTGCCTTTCTTGTGGATGAGCTTGAAACAGCTCACGCAGTATGCGTCATGGCAGCAGCCGTTGCAGCTGAGACTCGCGCGGTGCAGCTCGCAGTACACACACAGAACGCGCACGCTGCCGACGTCGTCTACGTCTGTGTCCGGCTCGTCGCCCGTGTCTCCTGCCTCCGCATCGCCGCCCTGAGCGACACGGCTGCGCTGCATGAACCAGAGCCTCCAGCTGGCGTTCTCCAACCGCGTGGCCTCGCTCACGAAGCGCTTCATCGTGGAGAAGGACTGCCACGACTTCTTGGCAGCCTCCTCGAAGTCCGCCACCTCGTCAATCATCATCATGTTTTAGCCGCTGAGCTTCACGCGCTCACCGGCAGTTCAACACACACGCGCGGAGACACGAGTGCGAGTGGGAAGACGCTGTGGCGCGTGCAGGCGGTTGGGCATCCACTGGGCGTGGACGTGGGCGTGGGCCTTCGCCGGCCGCTTGCTTGGCCTGTGCCTTGCGCTTCTACTTATGTGTGTTGCCTGGAAGTTTGGGGGCCAGAAAGAAATGCGAACTTAAACCCCTTCCGGATCTGATTAAGAACCTGGAAGATTGAATAGTCGCACGCCGGAATTATCTGGAGACAGGATGTAGTTGAGGACAAGAGCTGGGTTAGGCTTTTAGCGAACATTTGAGGCTCTCGGATGGAGCGGTTTGCTCCGAATGAACTCAAGTTGATGGTATGTGAGGCGGAAAGGGATTGTGCAGCTCGAATGAGGGTGCTACCGCCTTTTGCTAAGTGCGCACAACGCGATGTCGCATACCTCCAACCTGGAACTTTTGGACCTCGGGTAGTACTGTACTCGGCAAAATGGCGGACTTCAAATGGGTACGCTCCTCTCCCATCTGTGGACTATTCAAGCGAGCCAAGACAGCACGCAGTAAGAAAACCAACGTGAAACCTCTCTGCTGGGCTGAGCTGAGCTGAGCGGGGCAGAGCTCAGTCCCGTTCGGTGATAGCTAAAGGCTGCATCCATTGCCGGTGTGCCTGCAGCGCTCGGAGTTCTTCACGAGTTGATACCCAGCACCAGGCAATGCGGAAGCCTCAGCATCAGCAGGTGCAGATCGCGACTCTCCTCACAAGCGATCCAGCCTCTCATTGTCACAATGCAGGTGGAAACGTTGTCGCATCCGTTTGACCTCTCAGTGCATATGTTGCTACAGACTGCGCTTTTGTGGTGGAGGGCAAACACGTGGCGCTTGCGTGAGCGCGTTGAGAAAGTAACCACGACGACCCAGAGGGCTTGCACCCGCTGGTGCCGGACGGCAAGCGGCCCAAGCACCTCGAGTCCACAGCGATGCATGCCCCTATTTTTGGCTGGAGATGGCGTGGCACCGGAACGCCTTCGCAAGGAATTCAGGCGTCGCTTGGCAGCCCCAAACCCCGCGCACCGCTTGAAAACGTCATTGTAGGTGCCCCCACCCGCGCATTCAGCGCCAATAACGCTCTGATGCTAGCGCGTCGTCTGGCGCTATGCGTTGAAGCCCAGCGCACCACCAGCTGATCCCGTGTCTGGTCTCTCTTTGCTTTCGTCGTCAAGAGGTGGCGCTGCCACCCGCCACCCTGCGACGTGTGTCCGTGCTGGTGCATTTATTTGTGCATCACGGTACACTCACCTCAACTTCGCAAACCCCCTCGAGCGCGTCACTCTCCTTTGATTGGCCAGCCCAAAGGCAGGCCAGCCAACCACAACGCAGCAAGTGCCGCCTCGTCTCCCAACCTGAAGGTCATCTCCGAAACTCCAAAGCCCCAAAGCTCCAAAGCTCCGAAATGGGCAAGAAGGACACCAAGAAGCAGAGGAAGGCCGCGACGGCGCCCGTTGCCCAGCGCCGCAAGCCCGGCGCTAAGAGCAGCGCCAAGGGATCCGCAAACAGCCGCGAGGTGGCGGCCTGGGAGGCGGACGAGGTCCCGCCAGCGCTGCGCTTTGAGCCGCAGCGACGATCGCTTCACGCGCGCGATCTCCACGAGCAGCTCATCTACGCCGTGCCGTCCTTCCTGTCGCGCGCAGAATGCGCGCGCGTGCGCTCCTTCGCGGACGAAGAGGGCTTCGCACGCGTCACGCAGCGCGCCACACGCGACTATGCCTTCCGAGACAACGGCCGGCTGTTGCTGCGCCTTCCAGCATTCGCTGAACTGCTTTGGGAGAGACTCAAGCCACACGTACCCGAGCGATACGAAGGCATGCACGCCGTGGGGCTGAACCCGCAGATACGCTTCTACAGATACGCTCAGGGCCAGCGCTTTGGCTGTCACGTGGACCAGAGCGACGTGGACCGTGTCACCGGCTTCCACAGCCGCTTCACCGTGCTCGTGTATCTGAATGACGCCACGGATTCCGATTTGGCGGGCGGGCATACCATATTTTACGCCAACGAAGCCGGTGCCAAGCAGGAGGAGGTGGTGCTGAGTGTGGCGCCTGAGACTGGTGCGGCACTTGTTCACGGGCATGGAGATCGTTGTCTGCTGCACGAAGGCGCGCTGGTCACCAGTGGCGCCAAGTACCTGCTGCGTACAGATGTCATGTACTCGCCGGTCCCGAGAAAGAGCTAGAAAGAGTTAGTATCACGTCAAACCGGTGTCGTGAATAGATTTGCGTGTCCTGTTTGGCCTCTTTGTGCCACTTGGATTGGCGTCTCGATGCGCTATAGTTCGTGGTTGAGAGAAGAGGAGACGTTGTAAGCAGTGAAAGATCTCGGTCTGTCTTTGATACGCTACTGAGTATTGCCACCCACACCTCGTACTTCATGCTTATATCTCTGACTCCACCACATCTGCTGATCCACTTCCTTCGCGAAAATCTCATCCTCTAGCACGCCTACTTCACCGATCGAACCACGTCCTTCTTCATCGAACGAAGACGGTAGGCGACCGCGGGTGCAGCTGGACGCTGGGAAGGATTCGCCGCAAGACACTCGTCCACAAGCTCTTGGAAGACTGCAGGGACAGCAGTACCAAGCTGCGGGCGAAGGTTGCCATTGACCACCAATTGCAGAATCGCCACGTCCGAGAGCTTGTCACCATTGGGGCCGCGTGTCGAGCTGTACGGCATCTCGTGTGTGTCGAGCTCCGCAAGTAGCACGCCAAAGCTGTAGATGTCGGCTGCCGGTCCGTAGTTGGTGTCGCCAGTGATCACCTCCGGAGCTAACCATCGGCCCGTACCGACACCTGCCGTCATAGTGTTCTCCTCCGAACGGAACCGTGACGCGCCAAAGTCCGTCAACTTGGCCTCCAACTTATCCGAAAGCAGCACATTCCTCGACTTCAGGTCACGGTGTACGAGCGGTGGTAGGAACGAATGTAAGTACACCAGCGCCTCGATGATCCCGAGCGCCATTCCGAACTTTTCGTCCGTCCAAGATCGAACAGTGTTCGACGCGTGCAGATACTCGTAGAGGTCGCCACCACTCATGTACTCCAGCAGCGCTTGAAGGTCACTCTCGATCGTCCAGGCGGCCCCGATAAGCTTGACGAGGTGTGGGTGGTCGAACTTGGCGATCAGCTTGATTTCCGCGACGAACGCTAAGGTCTTTGCCTTAGACACTGCATCACGACGCAAACGTTTCGATGCTAGCAACTGGGACTTGCGGTAGCGCACGAGCCAAACCACGCCAAAGGCTCCACTGCCGAGCTGTCGGATGTCCTCAATCTCTTCTGCACGCACTTGGAGAGACAGCATCTCTGGGTCACTCCAGAGCGAAAGAAGGGCTCCTGCTGCACTGCTCCCAATGCTTCCCACACCCAGTGTGAGTCCTGTAGAGGCTCCACTCTGCGTCGATCCGCCATACGTTTGCTGCGGCTGCTGTCTCGCACCAAAGTACCCATGGGCGATGTCCGTTTCATCGACTCCTTCACTGAGCTTGTCTCTCTGCTGCTGCTTGTGACGTCGGCAGCACATTCCCACCGCGACACCGACAGCAAGGACCACCACAACCGCGCAGACAATCCCCACAATAGCTCCCACGCCCACAGAACTCGAAGAATTTCCATCGGAAGCAGTCGCCTGAGAAGACGTCGAGCTGTCGCTAGCGACACTCGAAGCACTTGAGGCAGAAGTCACCACGTCTTCAGTCAGACACAGAGTCACATCGTGCACGACGGTCTTCTTCGACTCGTCGCAACGGAAATCGACGCTGAAGTCCGACGATTCGAGTTGCAAGACCTCGAGATTGAGCAGGAAGTCGATCTGGTCCTGGGTGAAGCGGTAGCTGTCGAACGAATTCCCCGTCACATCCCTGAAGCACCACATCAAAACAAAAGTGAGCCTCTCAGATGGGTGCTGGGATCACGATTCCAGTGGGTTGTGCTGCTTCACAAGGAATACGTACAGCTCCGTGAGGTTGGTGTGCTCGTATACCGCGGCTGGGATCTCCGTCAAGCCGTTGCTGTTTAGAGACCTGCGTCCAGACAAGCCAAGCCAGTCAGGAACACAGGGTGAGTGTTCGAAGTGACGAGCATTCCACACACTTTTCTGGTGTCCAATGTCTGGATAAACCAAGGTCCGATAGACGTACAACAGCTGCAGGTTCGGGAACACGGCGGTGAAGTTCTTGATGTTGTTGTCCTGCATACTCCTGCAAATTCGAGAACACCATAACGGACAAGCGTACATAAATCATTGGCGTGTCAGCAACAGTAGCCTTGTTCTCTATCTGCGAATGTCAAACGAGGCGTCGTGAAACTTACAGAAGTGTGAGTGATTCAATCACGTCGTCCGCGCTCACCGTCGTTACGTAGTTTAGATCCATGTACCTGCAGATTCCAAGCAAACACGTAAGACGTAAGCATGCAGCAAATGCAGCAAAGGCCTCTGCAGACAGCCACAACGATCCACGTACAGTTCTTGCAGGGACTCCATACTGCGCAAGGCCGCGGGGAACGACTCGATGAGCGCGTTGCCAAGGTTCAGTACCTCGACCGACGACGGGAGTAGATCTGGCAGCGAGTCGACCTGGTCCTGCAGGTTCAAGTTGTGCAGCACCACTTGCGTCACTGACGTCTCGGTTGAAATGAGGTCAGTACCGAAGGTGATGTCCGCCACTTTGCTCTTGGGATACTCCCCCGTGTTGTTTCCACCCGAGATCATGCTAGAAACAGCACCAAGCCCAGTTAGCCATCATGGGATTCGTCGCAACAATAGCCAAGTATCGAGACGTACAGTGTGGTGACCGCGTCCGAGAGGTCAATGACATCGATGGCAGTGACTTGATCGTTGCTCACCCACGGCCACGAGCTCGTGTAGTCACTGTAGCTGCTGAGGTCGTCGCTGAAGCCGCTGTCAGATTCTTCCGCTGCGATCTCCTGGGAGCTCTCGTAGTCTCCAAACAGCACGAGCACAGCCAGTGTCGTCGCATCCGCATCCACACTCAGGCAGTCGTAGGTGCAGCCATCGGCCGTCTCACAATCCGAGCTCGTGCATGAGGCCGAAGACGTGAAGCCCAGACACAGCGCGTACTCGTCGCACGCCGAGCAGCCTTCTGTCGTGAGTGTCGAAGCCCCAGCAGCACAGTCCGCGCTTTCACCGACGTTCACGAGCAAAGGCAACAGCGCCAACACCCGCAGCCAGCGCTCCATTCTCTGCCAGTCCTGCTGCAGAGCTTGCTTACGTGTGTGAGAGAAAGTCTTCTTGGAAATGCGATAGATCGGCTAGCGAGTCGCTCAAGCATGCCAAGTCGGTAGGCTGATACAGCAAAGGACAGGACGCCTTTTTCGTCCCACACACTTCGGATCATCGGGCTTTGCAACTGACTGCTGAAGTGCGTTTACAAGAGAGGAAAGATGACTAGTGATCCTGCAAAGGCTCACAAAGGTGGGCCAATATGAAGGACTTGGCCAGTCAGTAGCGGGGAAAGGAGAGGCATC
Organism: Halophytophthora batemanensis; assembly: GCA_023338225.1. Lineage (NCBI taxonomy): Eukaryota > Oomycota > Peronosporomycetes > Peronosporales > Peronosporaceae > Halophytophthora > Halophytophthora batemanensis. The sequence continues at coordinate 12,613 of JAADYK010000421.1, forward strand.
TGGCCACGAAAGAAGTACTTCAAACTTCTCGGCTTGACCACCGGCCTCAGGTAATGAGGTCATTACCACGTGGACTCGGAATGCTCCGCTTTCTTCAAGCCTACTGACTTCGATCGCCTACAGACGCCTTGCGCCAGAACACTCACGCAAGGTTCAGAGGTTTCTGTGCACAGCCCGGTCTCACAGCCTCTGCGTCTCGGCCGAGCAAGAGAGAGCTCATGAAGATCGCCCGTCTCGCCGAAAAGCTGCTTCCGGATTATGAATGCATTCGTATGTGCGAGCAGCAGCCTGAGGAAATGGGGAGCGCCCCTCGCTGAACCTCTCTTGTTACACGCACGAGCCATGCTAGTTCTCTTGCCGACTGGCTAACCGACGTGGCTACTTTGTTCGCATTGCAGTTCTCACCGCTCTACGCGTGCGTCGAGGCCAACTCGCGCAGCCTTCTTGCCAGCGCGTGCACGAACGGGTTTTTCTGTACATCCAGAACAAACCAAGTCATACCAGCACAGTAGTTAGTAGCTAGCACACCAGAAAGGCACGCAATGAACTCACAATCACCTCAACACCAATATGAGCAGAGAAGCGTACCTCGATGTCGCTCACGATAGAAAGCACCTTGCTCAGAGTCTGCTGCACGGCCCCCTTGGCTGCAGCAGCCTCTGGGTGTACCAAGTAGTGCGACAAGTGCAACAACAGCATCACCAGCATGTTCTCCACCACGAAGTTCATGCTGTCCGTGTGATACTCCAGCACACTGCGCAGTGGCGCCGTATCGATAGGGTTCTCGCGTCGTCGAAGTCCACGCTGATACGATGACGTCGCGGACGACACGGACGCTGCACGCCCGCTCACACCCACGTTCGAAGCGTCACGCTGCACCACCACCAGCGCGTCCAGCATCTGTTTGCTGGTCTCCAGCGCCAGTACCGCCGCGTCAAACCGCGCCGTGAACTCGTTCATGGACGGAGCCAGCGTCCACAATGGGTCAGTGGCCGCTGCAAACGCACGAGGATCCACCGACGACATGGACGGGAAGTGGTTCGTGTGCGGCTGTTGTGTCTTGCTGGAGATGGCCAACAACGGCGTGGTTCCGCCAGCAGCGCCATCTCCCACTGCGGTAGTCATGCGACTCGCACAGAAGGCAGCAGCATTGCACAGGATCATGCGCGACGCGTACAGCTTCTCCTCGTCCAGCAGTGACATGTGCAGCAAGCCGACGCTGCCACTGGCTCGCACAGCTCCAGTATCGCACTGCTCGAGCAGCGCGTCCTCGTAGTCGGTGCAGTCAAAGCGCTGGGTGGCCGCATCGCGTTGCTCTGCCAAAGACTCGCCGGGGTACTGCTTGCTGCGACTCCACCACGAGGAGGCAACGTCGTCGCTCATGTCGCTCTCGTCCTCGTCGCTGGGTGGTACCAGCGCCGCGCTGTAGTACAGGAACACCTGAAGAACGAGCTGAGCGATCTTCTCCCATTTGGCAGCCACCAGCGTCTGCTCGCACAGATCCGGGAACTGCGTCACGTAGCGGAACACGAAGGTCACGTACGACACCTCGCGCAGCAGACTCAAGGTCACGGGCTGCTGCTGCGTTTGCCGCTGTTGCTGCGCTCCAGCACTCAGCTTGAGCGCCGACGTGAACAGTTTGCGGTTCTTGTTCACAAAGTGCAGCACCTGACCCACAAGCGTGCGGTTCTTGGGCAACGACGCGCAACACGCACTCAGCAGCCGCACCACTGGCAGCCACTTGCGGTAGTACACTGCTTCCACGCGTTGATACGCCGCCACAGACGCAATCGAGGACGGCTTCGTGGCTTCCGAATGGGTCTGTGCAAAGTACTTGGGGTGGTGACTGGGGAGGTTGCGTGCATCCGACAGAACACGCACCAGTCCGCCTTCTAGCAACGCCACAGCGCCGTCCTGCGTCTCGGCGACCCGAGCGAACAACGAGAGGAAGCACTCGTACATGGTGCCGATAGTAGACGGGTCCAGACCTTGTGGCAGCACGCTGCTTCTCACCACGGACGCTTTCTTGCCGCTGTTGCGGTCGAAAGCAGCAGCATCCATCTCACTCAGCTTCTGGAAGATACCAATAAAGTGGATCAAGTACCCACGCTCACGGAAGATCGAGATGAGCGTCGAGGAGCCTTCAAAAGCGATCAGCGCCTCCAACGCTGACACTGCCAGCGCCATACTGAGCGTGTCTTCCCCGTCGCTCGCATCTCGGCAGACGAGATCCACCACCTGGTTCGTGAGCAGATAACGCACGCGCTGTTCTTGTCCAATGGCGCCACCACGAAGACCGAATCCCGTGGATGTTGCGTCTTGCGCGTCACGTGGAGGCAGCGCGTGCAGCACGTTCACAATGCAGGAATACAGCAGCGTACGAGAGTTCCGCGCTGCTGCTGGGTTGCCCGTAGCCGCCGCGCTACTGCAGATGGAGCGGAACAGTAGTTCCAAGAAGGCTACGTTCTGGCGCTGCCGACTTTCAGGTAGTCCGAATTGGGGACTGCCGTCTCCGGGGATGCCCAGCTGCGAGAACAGCAACAGCGCGATCCGCGACACGATCTCGAACAACTGCGCCGACGCGTTCGCCTTCTCCGTGAGTTTGCTCAGCACCGCTGCGACGATTCCGCTCATCAGCTCCTGCCGGACCTCGGAGGACGCTACGGTGTCCAGCCCCTGCCACATGGCCGGTGTCTCTGCCGCTTCCTGTTCCCTGGGCAGGGCCAGATAGTCCAGCACAATCACCTCCATGAGTTCACGCAGCGAGTTGAGGCCGTGGCTCTCTGCAGCCACGCGCTCCGAATAGATGTTCCATTGCACCGCCCACTGGATGAACCGCTCGGCCGCCGCCTCAGCGCTCTTGGGGTTGCTCGTACTGTTGCCAGCACCGTTAACGCGGAACCTCTTGGCGGACGAGCTGAAGGACGAAAAGTAGCCGTCCGCTCCTTCCTCCGCAGCACTCAAATCCAGCGTCTGCAGCGCCTGACAGAAGCGCTCAATGTCGATCTTGAGCCACTTGTAATAGCCACCTTGCTCCACCGCCGTCGTCACTTGTTCAGCCAGTGCTACCACCTGTTGGTTCGTCGGGACTGGAGGCGGTGAGATGTGGAAAGAACTCTCGTCCAGTAGCTGCAACAGCAGCATCTGTTCCTGCTTGGCCGTCGCGTGGTGGTCGTAGCTACTGTCCGTGGAAATGGACAGTAGACGTCCCATCAGCTTGTTGATCTTCTTCATGTGAGGCGGCTCCTTGTGCAGCCCAACGTGCAGGTACACCGCCAGCGTCTTGAAAAACCATCCGCGCATGTTGAGCTCGGCAATGGTTGCAGCAGGCGTATTTCTCCGGGCCACCCGGAAGACGCGGCTGAAGAGCTGAATCTGGGTCGCAAAGTAGTCGCTCGCAGGGTTCTCCAGCGTCGCAATGGTATTCTGTGTCGAAAAGTCCTGCGTTACCAAACAGTGCAGGACGTGGTAGCACCGTTCGGCTAGTTCCGGCGTCTCCAGACCAAAATCAGCGTTGCAAACGAGTGTCACCACCGCGTCCAGACCCGTCTTCATATACGTCGTGGTCGCTGTCGAGGCGTCCTTGACGTCTCCAGGCTGGTTCAAGCTGCCTAGCAGCAGATGTGCAAGGTTCGGTGCCGGCTTGGACAGGTTTTCCAGCAAGAGATCCAGGATGGCGGCACGAATGGACGGCGGACACGCCTCCTGTGCGAACAACTCGTACGGAGAAGAGAGCGTGCGACTATCCTGACGCTTGCGCTTCCTCGCAGATTGCATGTTAACCGAATCCGACTCGATCTCGTCTTGTTCGCCGCTGCTGCCGCTGTCTTCACCGTAGTTCCGAGCGTTCGAGTTGTCGTCGTCGTACACGTTCAGCAGACGGTTCATGTAGCCCAGCATGATGTCAGCGCTTGAGCCGCTGTCCACCAGGAGGTCTACCAGATCAACCCCACTCATGCGCGAACTGATGAGACGCAGAATGACTGCCGACAAGTGCGGGATATGCGCCGACTTGCTGTACTTGATGTACTCGACGATATTGACAAAATCCGAGCGGTGGCGCGTCAAGATCGTGTGCAGCGTCTCTACCTGCAATCGGTGCGACAGTTGGCGATTCAGGTCTGTGTTCACGAATTGCATGTCCTTCTCGAGTACCAGCACCACGATCTCCAGTGCGTGCTGCACGCAGCGCTCCCGCAGAGCAGCCACCGCTGTGGTCTTGGTCAGATAGCTCTCGCTGGGTTTCTTAGACACATCGATGACAAAGTTCAGCGAGCCGTGCTTGGCCTCCGTCTCCCGCTTGACAATATCCAGACAGTAGAAGAATGCGTGCTCAAGGTGGACGTCCGTGGACGTGTTCTCCAGGCTCTCGACGCCACCGTCCTCCGACAGAATAGACAGCACCTTGTTCAGCAGCGGACTGCCGGACAAGAACCGTGCCAGCAGCTGATACGACAAACTCCCCTCTGCAGTGGACGTGTCGGCGTTGCGCAGGATCTTCTTGAAGATGGCCAGCGTGCCGTTCACCAGCGCCCATTTCTCCTCTTCGCGCTCATACTTGCGCAGATCGAACTTCAGGAATACGCGCTCCAGCAGAAACTCAAAGTAGAACTGGATGGCCGCGACGCGCCCGTCGCCCTCGAAGGATTTCCACGCATGCGGGTTCTCAAAGAGTTCGTAGAGCAGCGACACAAAGCCCCGCGTCGCCGGATACGTGCGACTCATGGACTCGTAGTGCTCCAGTTCGTAGCTAATGTCTTGGTTCCCATACACCGAGGTGTCTCCCGTCGTTCGCAGGATCTGCAGTGCATCCACCTGACGCCACACAAAGGGTGCAATGTCCGGCACACGTGCAAACACAGCCAGCGTCTTCATTAGCTGGCCCTTGAGCGAGCTCGGGATGCGGCACTGCAAGAAAGCCACGAAAGTCGGGATCGGAGACCAGTCGTGGTTGTGGAAGAAGATGAGCGCTAGTTGCGGATCGGTAATCACCGCCTGGATGACTTGCTGGATGGTCTCCAGAGCCTCCAGCTCCTTTGGGCGGATGAAGCGCGGTCCAGGAGCCGCCGTGTTCGTGCTGTTGTTGAAAGACGTGCCATCCATTGCCACGCCAGGTGGTGCGACACCTCCAGGGGTCAGTGGCGAGTATCCGGCCGGTTTCTCGGCGTCTGTGAGCAACCGTTGGTACTTGGCCATGACGCCGAAGAATTGATCCCAACTGAGCTGCGCAGGGTTTTGCTTGACATGGTGGAAGGCCAGTTGCGCACACTCCGGGCCACTGGCCGCCGCCGCCACCAACTTCATGTACGAGGAGAAGCAGCCTGGGTTCTTGAACGCAGCGTCCCGGCAAGCCAAGAGAAACGCATGGCAACTCCCACCGTCCCTGGCGTTGCCAGTTGCCTCGGACTGCAGCCCCAAAGCCAAGTCGCTGTCAGTGGTGCTCTCGTTGCTCGGGAAGGCACTGAACTCGTCACTACTGCTGCTGCTGGAGCGCCAGAACGTGCAGCTGAAGGTCGGATCCCGCGTGCAAAGCGCCGTGGCAAAGTCCACGAGGTTCTCTAGGCAGTCGCCAGTCCACGCAGCCACTTCTCCGTCGCTTTCTGACTGCATGGCCGCCAGTGCAGCTTTGTCGGCCACGGTGGGCACGTCAATCATCATCTTGGACGAGTATGTGGTGAAGAGCAGCTCAAAATTGCGCTCGTAGATACCGTAGAGCAGTGGGTCGTGCTTCCGGTCGGGCAGATACTTAAGCTGCACCTCCACGAGGGCGTGGAACACGCGCTCCTCGATGGCTTTCTTCACCACCCGAGGCGCTGTCTCGGCCTCGCTGAAAACCACACTGTTGGCTGCGGTGGCTTCGGCATTGGAAGCCAGGAAGCCAGCCCAAGCTAGCATGGCTACACTCTGGAAGGCGCGCTGCTCCCACTCCTCCTCGAACAAAATTCGGTGCAGCTCCTTGACCACTGTAGCATGTTCACGGCGACGAAGCACCAATCCCCCGACCAGATCACCCGTTTCGCGCTCGATCTTCTTGGTTTTCTGCAGTAACACGGCGAAAAGCGCCACCTGCACGGTGGTAATGGCCTGTAGCATGCACGAGACCTGCTTTACGGCGCCTTCAGGGGACGTACCAGCCAGTGAGCCGCCCTCAAAGAGCTGCGCGAAGGACGACAGGTTCACGATATGCGGTGAAACCTTGGCCACCACGGCGTTCAGTCGACCGCAGAGCGTCTTGAGCAGCGTGGCCAGTTGCTGGACTTCACTGGGCAATGCACGAGCACTGGAGACCACGAAGGCCAAGCAGTCGGCCACTAAAGTGTGCCAATAGCTGGTGCTTTGCTCCATACGCGACACCAGCGCGAGTTGTGGGAGCTGCTCGTCGAAAGCGGCCACCAGTTTGGTCACAAGACCATCGGCCAGCAGCTGGTTGGTGTAATTGACCAGAAACTCGCGGCGCGTGCGGTCCAGCCGCTCCTCGAAGCGCAAACGCAGCAGTTCCTTAAGCAAATGCAACCGATACTCGAGTTCCGAGGTCAGGAAGTGGCGTGCTGCGGCCTGAACGGAGTCCGTCAGCGCTCCGGTGGGCAGCTGATCCACGCGCTCGATCCATTCACGCTGACGTGGCTCACTGGCAAGCATCCAGACCTCGAAGCACAGCTTCTCGCTGGTTTTGAACTCGTCACTGAGCTTGCAGATCTCTTGCTGGATGAGTGGCGACACGTCCACGTGTTTACCAGCCACCGTGACCTTATTGGCCTGCAGCGCAGCGCGCTCGGCGGCGCTGGGAGGCTCCAAACGCAGCGGATCCAGCAGCTGCGGTGCGCACGCCAGCAGCGCCGCCATGAAGGCCGGCGCGTCGTCCTCGTCCATGGTTTGGGCGGCGAAGGTGTGCAGCTCCTGATGCAGCTGGCGGAAGCGCAGCGCCGGCGCCTGGGCCAGCGTCACGCTCTCGCTCATGCTGGACTAGATGTAGCGCGTCCTGCGGCGGCGTATGCAGAGCCAGAGAGGGAGAGGGAGACGCCCGAGCCGCCTGCTTCGTCCGTCGTTGGCTGGCAGCTTGAGGCTTTAGATGCCGAGGCGGGGGGAATGGCGCACGAAGCACTCGCACTTTAGCGGGAAGCGCACGGTACGGGGCACACACTAAGTACGCGCGCACTTTAGACGGGGTTGAAGCGGCGAGACACTCTGCTACATGGCGGTGACTCGGACCTCGCCTCCTTCCGACGCCCGCTTGGACGTGCCCGCTTGGATGTGCCTGGCGCGGCCCAATCGCGGCGGTGGCCGAGCGAAAGAGCCTCTGCGTGGACTGTCGTTCTCTTCGGCTGCTCGGCGCCGGAGCTGAAGATGGTCTGCGTCCTGTGGTACCAAGAGCAAAACGCGCAAGAGGAGAGGCGTCGGCGTCGGCAACCGAGCTGCAAGCTACGGTCTTGCGGCGGCTCTTTGGGCGGAGGGGGCCTGCAGGAGGGCGGCGGTGGCACACGCGCTCGAAGCTACGTCGGAGGCCGTGACGCGCGGGCTCCATTGGAGCTGTGTCTGCACCTCTGCGCGCTGAAAGTGGGAAGAAAGCTGCACGAGGTTCGCGCGAGCACGCGGGTACTCCCCCTGAAGCTCGAACGCGAGCGAAGCTCAGGAGGGAGGGCGTACGAAATACAAAGGCTCCTGGCGCAGAAGGGCTGCAAGCATCTTGTGGCGTCTTACAAGCTCCGGACGTGTCGGAGCTTGGCGCGGCACCTGTCCGCTGGGCTGGACTACTATGGAGTTCGCCTCCGCGGTGGAGAGGGTCGGCAGTGAACTTGCGCCGGTGGCGGCCTGCGACTCCAAACCCGATCGACGGGTCGAAAACAACGGAGCTCTAGCTGGCGCTGGGGCTGGTGCTGGTGCTGGCACTGCAAGCCCCGCCTGAATCACGCAGGCGAGATCGCAACCGCGCTGCGCCGCCCGAGCCAAAGTCCTCGCGTGCCGCTCGGGTGTTCCCAATCTACCACTGAGTTCCCGCGAGTTGCCATCATTTTGTTGCACCTCGCCCTCGATTACTCACTCACATCAAGGCCAGAATTGGCCAATCACAGGTAAGATGGGATCTAGTCTACCAGCTGCTCGTGATACCAAAGAAGCCCCGAGTTGCCGCGTTGCGAGCTTCTTGTCCATTCATTCCCAGTTCTGCGAGCTACTGCC